>ML799084.1:38513-59182 GCA_009831015.1 Picea engelmannii | reverse complement strand
GGTAGGTGTGTCCAATAGGAATCTCGAAATATTGAAGGCCAATAGTAGCCATTTCTTATGATGTTAAAGACAATAGCTTTAGCAGAAAAATGGCCACCAATGTGAATGACAGAAACTGATGATCCATGAACTTCCTGTAACAATTTATGTGCTTCTTCATCATTCACACATCGAAGTAATACACCATCAGGAGACCTTCTAAACAAGAAGTCTCTGAAAATTATATAGTTGGAAGATTCGAGGTAGAGTCTTCTTCTCTGGTGAGGATCCAAGTTATCTGGGCATTTTTTATGTTGCAAGTAATACACCATATTTTTGTACCAAAGATGTTGAGCTATAAAAAAGATTTTGATTTTCAATATAGGATAGAGCTGAAAAAGGATTGTCCTAATTATAATTTTCTTCACTTGGTTCAGGGTGCTAAGCTAAGTGAAGGGCTATGTTTCGTCCCTTGATTGTTTTTGAAGTTATGATGGTTAAATCATGCTCCTGAATTTTAGCAAGCCAATGTGAAAATTTTCCTGAAAGATAAGTTTTTGAGAGAAGAAAATTGACAACATGCAAAGGGACTCTTACCTGCATATGTTTGCCTAAAATAAAGTGGCAAAATTTTTCTATAGCCTTAACAAGAGAAAAATCATGTTTTTCAATATAAGAGTACTTGATTTCATTATTTGATAAACTCTGGCGCATGTATGCTACAAGTTTTACATTTTTTTGGTCATCATTTTGTAAGAGGATAGCAAAAATTTCTTCCTTGGTGGCATTAGTGTATATGATAAACTCTTTCTCAAAATCTAGTTTCACCGAAACCGATGCGGAGCTGATTGCTTTCTTAATCCTAAGGAAAGAATTTTCAACGTCATTTGTCCAAGAAAAAGAACGATCTTTCTTCAGAAGATTATGTATTGGTTTAACCATGATGGAAAAATTAGGAACGAACCTACGGACAAAATTGATAATGCCCATGAAAGCTTGGACTTCTTTCTTGGAGGTGGGGGTAGGAAGATTTATAATAGCAGAAATCCTTTTGGGGTCAATGCTTATTCTTGAATAAAAAACAATATGACTGAGGAGTTTTCCTTTAGTGACACCAAAAATAGACTTGGAAGGATTTAAAGAAATACTAAATTTTCTGCAACGCATGGGAACTTTTCTAAGATGACCAAAATGATCCAACTGGTTCTTTGAATAGACAGTCAAATCATCGAGATAAACTTGGATAATTTACTGATCAGATCGTCAAAATCTATCTGCATAGATCTTTGAAAGGTGACACCTTCATTAGACAAGCGAAAAGGCATACGTTCATAAGCAAATGTGCCCCAACACAAAGCAAATGTGGTTTTATATCTATCAATCCTCTTTACCTTGATTTGATTATATCCAGAAAATCCATCAAGTAAGGACATCATTTGTGACCCTGCATCTTGTTGTAAAATCATTTCCATATTAGGGAGAGGAAAATGAGCTTTGACACTCGCTCTGTTTAATGCAAGGAAATCGACGCATAATCTGATCTGACCAGTAGTCTTCTAAACATGTACCATATTTGAAACCCACTCGGAATACTTAGCTAGAAAGATTATACCATCTTTCAATAGTTTTTCCAAGTCTTTCCTAATAGTAGCTTCGACTGCAGGGTTAATAGGTTTTTATTTTTTCCTAACTGGTTTTACCCCTTCCTTGATAGGAATGGAATAATGTATGAAAGAAGGATCAAAACCATGAATATCCTTGTATGACCATGCAAAAACATCTTGAAATTCACGGAGTAGTTCTGTGAACTTCACTTTTTCTTCGTCAGAACATTGTGCACCTAGTTTAACAATCTTTGGAGATTCGGGTGTCCCAAGGTTCAAGGAAATGGTATCACCCACTTTCCTTTTCGACTCCTCTTCTTTATGTGTCTCTTTGTTGCTTACATCACTCAACGAAAATGAACTTTCGAGAGGATTCAAGACTTTAGGGAATTTATTGTCTTCAATGGATATGATTTCCTTGGGCCTAAATGGTTCGTTTTGTATGAAAGAGAAAATGCCTTCATCACTTGGGAACACCTGCCATGATTCCACGTTATCAAGGATATGAGGACGATATAGAGGTTCAAACGTACAATCAAGTCTTTGAGGAAAAAGCTGTCAGGTAGGGGATGTTGCAAACACAACTAGGCTATCAACCATTGAATTGAGTTCTCATTTAACATGAGTGATGTTAAATGATAACAGGTTTGAAATGAGCATCCAAACAACTTGGTTATAACGTTTAAGCAAATTATTTCCAGGTGAATAAATCTTACGTACAAGGTTCACAATAAGTTTGGAATCACCAAAGACTGTAAGGTGGCTGCAACCAAGGTTATATGCATTTTTGATGCCTAATAATAAGGCCTCAAACTCAGTGACTTTGTTCATGCAAGCAAGTTCCAACCTATCAGAAAAAATGTGGATTTTACCTATAGGAGAATAAAGAATGATGCTAGCTCCATTACCCTCGTTTGAGCATGAGGCATCGAAATGCATGTGCCACATGCCATCATCAATATCAATTGGTTCAAGCATAGTGTCACCCTCATCCACAAAGATAGAGTACACTTCCAAATATTCTTCAATATAATTTACGTTAGGTT
Source organism: Picea engelmannii (assembly GCA_009831015.1). Taxonomy (NCBI): domain Eukaryota; kingdom Viridiplantae; phylum Streptophyta; class Pinopsida; order Pinales; family Pinaceae; genus Picea; species Picea engelmannii. Next base: position 56,553 of record ML799084.1, on the reverse strand, counting down.
GGGGAACACTCTCTATTTATGGTGAAATTATTCCTTCCCTCGGGACTATAATGTTCTTTCCGTTTTGAGGGACATACAGATGTGTTCCGTCAAGTGAAATATATCCACCCATTAAGTCTTGTCAGTCTCTTCCTAAGATAATTGAGTAATTTCGTACTGGCATATCAATCACCTGGATACTGAGGGTCATTCTTATTTCAGGATGCGTGCATAGAACTAAGGTTACACCTTTGATTTCACTTATAGTTGATTATTGTAAACTATTATAAGAGAGCATGCTTCTAGAATTTTCATTAGTGCATGATAAGCCAATCTATTCCATTATAGTTTTTGACATTACACTTGGACCAAATCCACCATCAATTAAACAACAATGAGCTATTTTATCCATAATTTTTACAGAAATATAAAAAGGGAAATTATTACAGGTTTCCTAAAATTATTTACACCTATTTTATTTATATTTGAATCCTCTTCTTTTGACTCTTCAAAAAGATTGGCTATAGTAGAAAGTTTACCTTTCATAAAATTGTTGAGATGCTTTTATTGTTTAGGGATGTCAACCATGTCCAAAAGAGTAGCATCAACCTTTATATTATCCAATTTGTTAAGGATGTTGTATTTAGAAGGGGGAAGAGGGGAAGGCACTCCTTGATTTTCCAGATTTTTGACAGCTTGTGCCCCAACACTTTGTGAAGATGAGTTTGGGGAAGAAGAAGTACGAGGAGGGCCATATTTTCCCTTGGTGGTGTAAGATTTGTTCCTGGTATTGATTATCATAACATCCTCGGGGTCGACCTAGTCTAGAACCACGATTGTGGTATCGGGCCTTTTGCCAAAGATCTTATCTCTGGCATTTTTCTTAACTTCACAAGTACTTTCTTCATGATTTTATTCACATAAGTTACACCAACTGTGATACATAATGGCCTTTGGTTGAAATATATTTTAATTAGTATTTCTAAAAGGCATTGAGGAAGAAAAATATGCAACAGAGGAGGGAGAAGAAACACTTCCCTTTCGTTCATAGGCTATCATCCTATTGTTCATATCTTGCATGAGTTGCAGGAGGGAAGACATATTTGTTTTCTTGATCGAGTCCCCTTTAGGGAGGTCTGTTTTTTTGAATTAATCTTCATATTCTAGACAAGTATGAAGAGTGGAACCAATATTGTCTATAGCCTTTTCTTTGAGCCTATGACGATAAGGGGAAGGTGGAACATTATAATAATGCATGAAAGCGGCTTGGTTTTGGGGGTGCATTAGTTCAGGAATTTGATTCTGTAACTTGGTGAAGTGAAGGGTAAAATACTTAATGGTTTCACCATATTTATAAGAGATATTGTTGTACTCCCTTAACTGCTCTGTTGTACTTTTGGATTGTCCATAAGTGGAATGGAACCAATAAACAAATTCTTCCCATGTGGAAAGAATTTTTGGAGGGAGATCAAAGAAATTTGTTGCAACTTTCCCTTCGAGGGAATTGACAAACAGACACATGCAAGTGTCATTATCGTTAGCCCCGATGTTATGACAAGCATTAGAAAATGCAACTCGGTTTTCATTTGTAGTAACAATATTATTTCCTGAGAACTTAGGAATATGCTCCTTAAACTTCAGTAACGGGTGAGTAGCGAGTTCGATATTCAAGGGAGAAGACATGTGCCATGAGGTGGTCGTAGCACATTCTTCAAACTGGAAAATCCCATATTTATTTATCACTTTAGTAGGATTGGTAGTGGATTGACAAGGATCTGATGGTTGTATATAATACCAATTACTGATGAAGCAGAAGGTTGGGAGGAGGAGGCACCTATGGTTCCACTACCACTACCTGCAGATGTCATTTTGAAGGTAATAGGTATAGGTGATGAAGGTGAACTAGAAGAATCGAACAAAGTTCTCCTTAGAGCACTTTCTTGGGTTGACAGAACAATTTTTATACTTCCTATTTCAGAAATAAGAGTAGATTCAAGGGACAATCCTCTTCTTCTTCGAGAAATGCGAGGATTTGAGGACATAAAAATAAATCCAAGGATTCAGGAAAAGAGGGGTTACTGCTAATTTTTGGGCTGCCTTTTCCTAGCTTTCCAACATTCATGAATACTTATATCTCTTTCAACTACTTCCCAAGAGCGTTCAAGTTCAGCACATATACTAGCAGTTTCTAAAATAGTGTTGAATAAGGTTAAAGCAATGCCAGTTTGGTCGTTAAGACCATTTCCAATATTGGGTTGTCTTGTAACAGGTACTGTCATGGAAAAAATCAGTCAAGGAATATTTAAATAAAACGAAAAAATTTAAAGATGATCGTGAATACAATCAACCAGAGAGATATGGAAGATATTCCTAGTATGGTCGCTAAATAAATGCCGAGGAAAATGTATGGAAAACCTTACTCAAGGATTTTCAAATCTTGACGGGATAAGACAAGATAATTGGGAATGTCACCCTGGGTTTATGGCCTCAAAACAATCACTTAATCCGCAAGTATTAATTACAAAAGACCAAGGTTGGTTTTTATATGTTGTATATATCAATGCAAAAGAAGTAAACTTAAACAAAGTTAAATGAATGTTATACAAATGTATATATGGATATCAAAGCAAAAGAATGAACCAAATCATTAAAACACATGTGTGGGACTAAAACAATAATTTGATTTTTCATTTATTTCGTTCTAAGATACAAAAATTAGTTATCTCTACAAACCCCTCTGAGGGTAGGGACCAAAATCAAATTTAGAAGCCTTTGATGGGAACCATACAAAAAGACTTTGAAAATCAAGAAGAAAACCAAAGCTAAAGATCTAGATCAGCTTGCCACAAAATGTTGTCACTTGACTCTGCAAGATATTCTTTATCAACGATGAAACTCAATTCATGCACAAACAAAAATAGACAAATTGTCAAAGATAAATCATACACCTTTAAAACAAGCTTCTAAAATATGTGATTCGGTTTTTGAATCACGTTTCCTTCAATAAGACCCTATTGTCATCAAGAGGATTAATCTTTCTAGTAAACTCAGAATGAATGAAAGTTGAAAATATCTCACTAGTATAGAGCAAACCTTATGGTTGTAGTTCTCCTTCTATTCTCTCCCCCTTGTCTCTTCACTTCATTGAGCTTTTGTTCCTTCTCAATAATTTATGGTAGTTCAAATACCTTTATTTAGTTAAGTCAAATTAACTTAACTAATTAGTTTGAGACAAATAAATAATAATAATATATAAATAATGGTCTTAAATAATAACTAAATAGGTGGGACCCCTTGTGACTCCCAATTATTTCCTTCAATAATCATCAAACATGAAAATATAAAAATGTGATCATAAGATTTCAAATATATCCTCCTGGTAACTCCCATATTCAAAATTATGATCAAATATTTTAAATATCAACAAAATAGAATCTGATCATATCCAAAAAATATTATATCCACGTTGTCCCAAAAGAATGTCTAAAATTATGCTTTCTTTCCAAAACTTCATCAAAGTAAAAATATTGTCTTCAACATATAAAGCAACATTAATCATCATCAAAATCCATATTTGCTATGAGAGGCATTAGGCATCTTCTTATTGTTGTCTCCTTTTGACTTTTCTGTGACAACCTTTGACTCGTTAGAGCCTCGAGGATGAATTACACTAATAACATGAGAACAATCATCCTTAATATGAAGGAGAGAGGAGAATGATTTGGCATATTCTTTGGATGATATAGAGTGAGTGGTTATTTCTTTCCCCTTGTCCTACACAAGTTCGGGGACATCTGTTTTTAATCTTTTATTGGAATGTGATGACTGTACTGGTGAGACAACATGGGATATTTTTTAATTTGGATTAATCGGTGGTGGAGGTGGTGGTAAAGGAAGTGATGCAGTGGGCCAACCATGGTTGTGGACAACAGGTTGGTGGACAGTGTCTTGTCAACCATCGTTAGCGGGTGGTTTTGGTCTCATTGATATATGAGGAGAGATTGAGATGTCAGGCAAGTTTTGATGTGCTTGAAAGGGTTGTCTTTCAGGCCGGGGCTGGAGGATCCCTTGCCCTATTAGGTTGAAGAATCCAGCTTGGAAAAGGTGGTTCAATTCCTGGGGGTCAACATCGAAATTTATGGAGAACCGAGTCTTCTATGACCCCTCTTCCAATTTTGTCTGCCTTTGTTACCTCTACCATTACTTCCTTAGTTGAAGAAGCTCATCCTGAAGAAATAATCCAAAACATGTCATGAAAACTTCTTAATAATACATGCATTAACTCTACCTAAATAGAATTAAAAGTTGGCTCTTATCATTTACCATAGAAGAACATGAAATCCATCCATAAAATCACCAATCAATTGTTGTTTGAACATGGAATGAACAGGGCTATTTGGAAGATGAGGGGATTGTAATGAGCGTAAAGTGGTATAATGGTTGGGAAACACCACGAGTATTGTTCAAGCAATTTTAGAAAACAATGACACTAACATCCAAACACCAATCAATTCCCAACTTCTTCCTTTTAAAACCCCTTTCATTCTAATGAAATTCACAACAACAGAACATGGAAAATTTAAATGTATCTGGGAAAGTGAGGGGCTTGTAATATGCAAAAAATGATATAATGGTCGGGGATGAGATGGTTATTGTTCTGTTAATGAATACATTTATTACCTTCAAATCATCACAGTCATTATTCCAAAAAAAACTCTCTTCAACATTCAAACTCAAGACCCAGCTGTCCAAAAAAACAAAAATATAAAAAGCCTTAGAATTGTCACCCCACAATTCCCATAATTCCTTTTCCTTTACACATATATTTATTACTTGAGAGAAGGTGCAAGGAACTATCTAAGATCCAAATAACAATAAATCCAACCAACAGATAGGGTCGAGAAGAACCAATACAAACCATTTAACTTCCACATAAAATAACATAATCCAAAAGTTATATAGCAAGGAGAGCTTGAAAATCTTCAAAAGCCTCTTATGTTTAATTTAATTAAACATTATGAAATCTTTAATATAAACCAATGTTTTTAGGAATTATTCCACCATACAGGTAATCTTCAATTGTGCATGTTTAACATCATAGCATTGAAATAAAACCAATACAACCATTTTCATTCACTGCAAAATTTGTTTCCTTTTAATTGCAAGATTTTAATTTCATATGTTACTTAACAACATAATGATCCCAGTAACAAAACTTAGACCAACTAAGGGCATGATGGAGTTCAATATATTCCAACCACAATTCGAAATAAGGTTAATGTCAACTTTGCAATGCTTATCATGTGACGGACTGGGTTTGAAGGACTAGTGATTTTATTCACCAGTGATCCACAAAAAAAAATCGACCAAAAAACCTCATATGTAGCACACAACCAACGATGTGAGTAATAGGTTTACCCATTGTTCAATCAGAATCAAACTCAAATTAAATCCTCAACATGTGTTCACAACCACCGAGCCAAAGAGGGTCGTGTCTGACTGAAGGGAGAGAGTATTATTTAATGGAGTTTATACAACCAAAACTCTAACACCATCATTACCAACTATGACACAATTGAATCCAAAGTGCCACCAAACAATTTCCCTCATATACATTCAAGACCGTGGGAGGAATTTTGAAAGTGCCACCATCCAAAAACCAAACATAGAACAAGAACCAAGCTTCGCATTCACCCAACCAACTATCACTTAAATTCAGACTAGGTCGTGGTCAACACCTAGGGGTAAACCAAAACCTTGTTTCTCCCTTTCATTCATAACAAAAGTTCTCTTAGACACACATGGTCACAAACAACACCGATAGGTTGAACATAAAAATTTAGATGGGGAAAGATATAGCAAAGGCCAAAAAGTTGCCTATGACTATGTGACACATCAAGAAACAGAACTCGTCACAACCAAAACACCATTGTTATTTATGGAGGTAAACCCATTACAAAATTGCAGAAGGAGTGAAACAAAGATTCATAGCATACCATAGTTACCATAACCAGTCCCAAAAACGTAGCATCATAAGCAATCTATTATCAACAATCATGAAATCATAGAGCTCAACTATGACATGGAACAACAATATCATTTGCGCAACCATAACCCATAAATTCAAAAGGAACCATAAACCATTTACAACATGCCAACTAACTCACACAAACAAAGCATATATATTTGCCACTGTAACTTTAGAAAGAAAGCACCCAACAAGCAAAATCTAAGAGCCAACCATATTTTCTACCTAGGATCAAAGTGCATAATGAATGGAAGACAAGACACTCATACTTGTTGTGGAAAATGAAAAGGGAAAACCAACAACTCGGTTATTTTCTCCAAAATCCGAGCAACACAGAAGCAGTACCAACCAAAAAAATGACCAAATGAGAACCTAGAAAGGGTGGCGACCATCACGATAAGTTAGAGCGACGTGCAATTACTTCACGTCGTATATGCATTTACTCCATCACCCATAGCCGAGTACGAGCACTCTAGAACATACAACGCATAATCCACCATAGCCATATAAAATTCAATGCAAGTCAGATACACCACCCTTACACTATGTTTTCAAACTTAATGTGTGTGCCAACCTTTTTGCACCAACATATTATACATCCACACTTGCTAGGGAAGCCATGCCCCAAACACTTATAAATTTTAAACTTGACAATGGTGCATAACCCTTTAACACTAAATCATAGTAACAGAATGCCATAACCATATACAACTTCAAGTCTGGAGTTTAAATTCTCTTTCAAACTATGTGCAACAGAATAGAAATGTGATGATCATCAAAACAATACCATTTCGCTTTTAATCAAATCGCCAATAAACCTATTGTTTTCCCATTTTGTTTTAAAGAGTGATTTCGAGACAATAAAATGTAGATCTTATTTCGCAACCAAGACATGAGAAAATGAGAGATGATTCATCCTTCATCATATTCGCACACAAGGTCCCACCTATCTAGTATATTATTAATTATACATTAATAACAAGGCATTGCAACCAATTTGCATGCAAGTACCCTAGATTGTGCTTTTGGGCGTCAACAACGAGCTCATCCAAAAGGGCCACATTTGACCAAGCTCCTCACGTTGTGGGAGCCCAATTGTATTGGTGAGAATAAGGATGGGACATGGTGACTTTGAATTGATTATAAATCCTAGGACAAAATCACTGTCAAGAATTAATATATAATCCCCTAGATTAATGATCTTCTTGAGCAACTTAAGGGTGTCAAGTTATTTAGTAGGATTGATCTGAAGAATTGATACCACCAAGTCCTAATTGAACAAACTAATGTAAACAACATTACCTTCAATTCTAAAGAAGGCCTTTTTGAGTGGTTGGTCATGCCTTTTGTATTGACTAATGCTCTGACAACATTCATGAGGATGATGGATGATATATTGTGGCCATTCAAAAACTATTTTGTGGTAGTATATTTAGATGACATCATCATCTTCAATAGCACTTGGGTAGAAAATTTGTAACACATTCAATAGATCTTGAGCACTCTGCAACAACACAAGTTATATGCCAATTTAGATAAATAAGCATTTGGCATGCAAAGAATTCAATATCTAGGGTACATTGTGGATGAACATGGGGTATGTGTGGACCTAGCCAAGATCCAAGTTATTCACGATTGTCCAGCCCCAACGAATCTAACAGAGCTCCACAACTTCTTGTCCCTTGCTAACTTCTACCATAGGTTCATGTTGGGTTTCTCTCATATTGCTTGGCCCTTAAGCCAAGTGAACAAGGGTGGAGCTAAATCCAATTTTTATTGGTCTGAGTCATAACTAGATGCATTCGAGGATCTAAAATGATACCTCTTCTCATCCCACTCTACGAGACTTACAACAATCATTCAATATTGAAACAAATGTTGCTAACTATCCTATCAGTGCAATCCTCACTCAACATGGACATCCAATGACCTATCATAGTGAGGCTATCTAATGTTGTTCGTGAGTATCCCACCTATGATAAGGAGATGTAATCCATTGTGCATGCATGCCAACAGTGGAAGCATTATATTCTAGGAAAGGAAACAATCATCCACACTGATCACAAGCCTCTGCAATTCATGCAAACACATGGAAAGTTACAAAATCTCCACCATCATAAGTGGTCCATGTACTTGCAAAAATTCCAATTTAACATTAAGTACAAGAAGGGCATAAAAAACAATGTTGTAGACTACCTCAGTCAGACCCTAGTTGTGGTGCTAACCACAATTCTTAACTCTTGTGGGAACAATACCTCTGGATGGCCCTAATTGTATGGTCATGACCCTGATTTTGCTGCTACATATTAGACGTGTAAACAAGTTCCAAACTTTCTCCTCCAAGATGCACTTTTGTTTTATCTCAACCATTTTTGTGTTCCTTCAAGAGAGTGTGAAATTATAATTTGGGAGGCACATTACAGTCGGTTGGCAGTGAACTTCAGTGTGGAAAAGACAATAGAAATACTTTAGAAGTATTTCTATTGGCCAAAACTTCAACAAGATGTCAACAAGTAAATTAGATTGTGCATTGCTTGTGCCATTTATAAACCAACCATTAAGAATTAAGGGTTGTATACTCCTCTACCTACCCCAGACAAGCCCTGGGAGTCAATATCCATGGATTACATGTCAAGGTGCCCTCCACCAAGCACGGTAACAATCGTGTCTTACTGGTTATCAATCGATTCTCTAAGATAGCCATTTTTTCATTGTGCAAGAAGAGTATCACAACATAAGTCATTACTAAGCTCTTGTTTGAACGTGTTTGGATTCATTTTGGGCTACTATGTACCATTATTTTAGACATGGATAGTTGGTTCCTCGATACCTTCTAGTCTATATTGTGGTCTCTGATGGACACCGTGCTAACCAAATCGATTTCCTTCCACCCCCAAACAGATGGGAAAATAGAGGTGGTCAACAAAATGATTGCACATATCATGTGCATGTACAACTCCAAGCATCCAGGTACATCGGATAAGAGTCTTCCATTTATTGAACAGAGATACAATAGATCCCTCCACATATCTATTGGACACAACCCTTTTCATGAATTCCATCCATTGGCCCCCATTGATGTAGCTTTTCTCATTGCATATACACATGAAAAGTATTCCCATGCTTATACCAAGGCAGATATGGTAGCCAATTTTTTTTAATAGGTCCAACACATCCAATAACAAGTTCATGATATCCTACAGAAAGCCAATGCCAAGTATAAGTAGTGACATGACCAATATAGTATTCCACACAAGTTTTAGGTTGGTGATAAAGTGAGGTTGCATTTGTAGAAAGAGTGCCTCACATTCCCCCACATGAATTTCAAACCTATAATGTATGAGACTTACATCATCATGAAGGTTGTGGGTGAGAATGATTTTTAATTGATTATTCACCCTTTCTTTGGCTTGCACCCAGTATTTAATGTGAAGTTCATATTTTCCACCCCTATTTGACACCTTGGAGGTGGTTGACCATTTAGTCCCTACATAACTCAACCCTAATTGAATTGGGAAAGATACAATGGACTAGATCATGGACACTAAGATGAATGGCACCCACAAGTAGAACATACAACTCTATCGAGTTGTCAAAGCAAGACAACTTCTTCACCAAGGAAAGTAGTTCACCGGGAGTCAGATTCAACATAAGTTTTCCCATCCGATGGAGGCACTTAACAAAATGGGGACCTTTGATTCTTAATGGGGTATGATTTATCTAGGTGGATATTGGTGGCCACCCACCTCATCCATTGACTCGGAATGGTTCCTCGTCTTCGTAATTTTTCTACAATTTTTCAGGTCCCAAACATCCAAAACATTTTTAGGCCCTAAACAATGTTTTTTGGCCCTTTGATGGATTATGATTTCCATGGAATCCTTATTCCTTGATCAAAATTGTTCTTCTCATCGATATATTTCCAATGGTCTATTGTGCACCCCAAATGGATTTTGTATGTGAAAGTTGCAGCTGTTAGAAATAATAGGTGTGCTCGTTTCACCATAGACAATATAACAATAGTGTCACCCAACATAGGTCGAAGCCACCCCCAAGCACCTTAACTTTAACAGAGAATAATTATGGAAGAAAACCCTGGGCCTAATAGCCAATAAGTGCAGCGTACCTCTCTCCAGAGCTAGCACACAAGGCAGAAAGTCCAAACCATAACCAAGAGAAAGTCCAAGCCTAAACCAAAAATACAAGTTGCAGTTGTAGCTACTCTCCAAACTTGCACACTTACTAAATTTTTGCAGTACACACTCTTAAATTTATACAATTGCGAGCTATATATATCAAATGAGCTCTGGCGTCCCATATTTATACTATTATGCCTTAGTTTTCTGGGTTGACGTCTCATTCTGGAGGCTAAAAACTCAATATTAAATATTTCCTTTAGCCGACTTGTCGTCTAGGGTTATGTCCAATGCTTTAGGGTTTCTTCTTGCTTCTCAGAATATTCTATTATTTTCAGGGTTACATGTGGAGGTTAATACCTCCCACAACTACCATAATATCAGCAACATCCCCAGGAAGTTGACATATCAACTAGACTCCTTGGGGCCCACATTCTTTTTGAAACTTCATTTCCTATTGTTAGGGTTTTGGATATTTAGGTTTTCTACCTCTTACGGTTTAATAATTTGTGTTAAAATTTAATTTCGACATCTTGTAATTTCCTTGCGAATGAGAATAACCGGCACCTCTCTCTTAAGAGATAAGCTACCCCCATTCTAGTTATTTTGTATTGTTTTTGTTCATTTCACGGTTTTTTCCTATTTGATTTATTAATAGAATTTGGTTCTCGGTGTATAACTGTGCTCTCTACAATATTTATGTGTGCGTGTTTCCATTCATATTCCTACCTTTTGTTTTGTTCTCTATACAATCTATATCAGTTGATGATATTATTTCATTCTTAAATGGATTAGAAAGAGAAGTCATGAAGATTCAAGAAATTCTTAAAATATTTTGTATGGCTATTGGGATGGAGATTAATGCATAAATGTCTACATTCTATCACCATAGGTTGGGGGAAGATGAGGTACACGGGTTAACTATATTGTTTCTCTTTAAAATGTTTGAGATGTAGGATGGACTAAAATAGTTGGGCTTTATTCTAAAGCCTAATATTTATGGTAAATGAGACTAGGGTTGGATTATAGACAAAATAGGGAGAATAATTTTTTGATGGTGTAACAAATGGTTAACAAGGGGTGGAAAACTAACACTGGTAAAATATACTCTAGAAGTAGTCCTTATGGATTCACAGTCACTTGGATCTATTCCAAAAGGTGTACTTGAGATATTTAGGAAGATATGCTTCAACTTTTTCTTGGGAGGGAAAAATGACAACCAAGGGATTCACCTGGAAAAATGGTTGGATATTGCTAAACTAAAGAGGTTGGGTGGTTGGGGCCTCAAACACATTCACATATTTGAGAAATCACTAGATGATGAAATCACTAGTTTGTTGATGAATGATAGCTTATGGAGGAAAATAATTGAAAAAAAATGTATAGCCCTAGGTTCTTTGTTATACTAGATTAGAAATCCTAGGAAGAGCAAATTAGCCATAAGGTATGGAGGGGAAATAAGGTAAGACTAGAAGTTGATTCTTTCTTGGGGTGCAAGAATTCGATTTTACTTTCCAATGATGTTCTAAAACATTTTCATATAAAATGTATTTATTACTTAAATAAGCAAAAGATTTGGTTTTGACCACTATCTAGTTATAGGTATGGAAAACAACACAATTCTTGGATCTAGTAGGGAGCATGGAAGCAAGATGGATCTTCTAGTGGCCAAGCTAAGGAAGGGACATAAAAAAAAACGAATAAGGATTTAAATACATTGGCTTGGGACCAAGAAAACATTTGTCAGAGTTATTTTTCAAGACAAGGATACAATGTTATGATATATGGTGGAGACCAAGGAAAGGTGTGGTGGTGGTCTAAGACTTGGAAAATAAAGGCTCCTAAGAAAATGAGGATTTTTTTTATGGTTATCTCTTTGGAATAGAGTTTTGACTTGGGATATGTTACAAAAAATGGGAAAACATGGACCAAGCACATGTTATATGTGTCGGGGAGTAGAGGAAAACATTGGACATCTAATCATCCATTGTCCTTATGCACAAAAAAGTTTGAAGGATGTTGGAAAAGTCATACAAATCTCAAATGTATGGAATGGAAATTATATAGAACAATTTTTGAAGAATTGGTTTAGAAAGAAGGAATTTAAGGCCTTTAGGACATTACCTTGTATAGTTCTCTAGGGTATTTAGATAGCCCACAATGACAATTTATTCAGTGATAAGAAAAGGCTAACCTTCCAAGTATTCTCATAGATATATGGTTTATTTCATGGTTGTAGGTTAGAGGTGAAGGAAAGAACCCATAGGCAAGTTTGGGAGTTGATGATAAATAAAATGTATCCTTGGGGTTTCTTTGATGGGGCAAAGAAAGGGCCATGGCCATTTAGTACTGCTAGAGGTATATTATATTTGTTATATAGTCATTTTGTCAACTTCAAAGCAGGTTTGGGTACAAGCACAAATAATTCAACTAAGTTCATGGCATTAAGATGTCTGTTGAAGTTGGAAAATGGGAGAGGGATTAATTGGTTACAAGTTTATGGAGATTCTCTTCTTGTCATCAATTGAGTGAAAGGGGATTATCCATAACATCAAGGTTGATGGACTCTCCATGGAAGGACAATAGATTGAAGTTGGAATTATGGTATTGGAAGAAACTTTAGATGGTCTTGTCTTTGTATCATCACAATAAATCATTTGATGTACAAAGTGTGAGATGCAAATAGCAGTGATAACTAAACTTTTATGCTATTGCAAAGAAGGTTTAACTTTTAGTATGTTTTCTAGGTCTGTATAAAGTCTAAGAAATTGCACAAAACTTTATAAAATATTATTTATATTTTTGTTTTAGTTTTATGTTGATAGTTGGAGGTAAAATATATTAAGGACTATATAGTCTATGTCAAGTGCTATGAGCAACTAAAGAATGTAATCAACCATTCAACTATGAATAGAAATTTCATTTTTTTCTGATAAAAAAAAAAAAAAGAAAGAGAAATCATATTTATTAGTGTATTTTAATGTATGATATATCTATAAAATTTGTATTATCTATTAATATTAAAAAATCACACACATAAACATATAATTCTTAATTTTTTAAATCAATAAACACTACTAATATTATATTAATCATTCTTAATAATATGAAGTTTATATTTAATTAAAATATAGTTAAAGTTTTGATTAGTATATTTAACCATCTCTATTATATTACAATGTATACATACTATCATATAAACATCAACATCCACACAATGTTACCATCCACCATGTGATCTCCAAAGTCTTATTTATTCAATCTTGAAAGAGTGTTACAATATTACAATAAGTTATTTCCCAAGCTTCAACTATATTCTTAATATAATATATTATTACATTTTATATTTAAAGATTAACTTTTTTTTTTGTTTGTTAATTTGTGCGGGACCTGTTGGCTACGCGATTAACCTGTGGCTTGAGAAACCGCGACTCAGGGGCATCTAAGCCGTCAAAATCACCCGGGGATCGCACCCGGCCTGAGCCACACCAACCCTTAACATGGTTGGATTTTTTGTCCCCGCAGGTTTCGAACCGATGACTTTAACATCACGGAGTGGCTTAACAACACACTCCGTCACCGACTGTCCTACACCTCGGGGACTATTTAAAGATTAACTTATTATTATTATATTTTAATATTTTATAAATTCATAAAAATAATATATATTTTTAAGGAAAATTTTGTGATGTATTTTAAGTGATACTTTTCCACATTTATAAATGGCATTCTTAATAAACTAATTATTGTAAATTAATGTGTCTCATTTAAAATTTCAAATAAAATATTTACTAACACAAAACTAATCAAATATCCAACAACCTTCTAAACAACCAATTAAACAAATCTCTTGAAACTTATAAAAAAATTATATAATAATCTTAATACATCATTGTGATATAATCTATTATATGTTTAGTATTCTATTAAATCTTCTCAATAATTTTAAATTATTTATATATTTAATTTAACATAGAGTTAAAAATATAATGCCACTATACTCAACCATGTTTAATATATTGTTATGTATACATATTATCATATAATAATATTAGTAGAACTATATTATTAAGTTTTATATTTTTATATTAATTTATTATTATCATATTTTAATATATGATATATTTATATAAATAATATTATAATATAATATTTCACATGAAGAAATCAATATTATCATATGATAATAATATTAGTATAACTATATTATTAAGCTTTATATTTTTATATTAATTTATTATTATCATGTTTTAATACATGATATATTTATATAAATAGTATTATATATTAATATAATGTTTCACAAATCAAGGCCTAAACCAAAATTTTAGTCTCCATCAACTTTACTTTCATAGCATCGGTTCCCAAAACGGATGATACCCCATACTTTGAGGAGTTCAGACTAATTTCTCTTTGCAATGCCCTTTATAACATCGTTATTTCTAGAAGATTGAAAGGAGTTTTCTCAAATTCCATTTCAGATAAATAATTTGACTTTGTCAACAATAGACAAATTCATGATGAAATGGGGTTGTATAACAAGTCTTTCATTCAATTAAGATGAAAAAAATAAGTTAGTGTAATCAATTTGGATTTTTTCAAAGCTTATGATCGGGTGAATTAATTATATTTTTAATGATTTTTATTAGTATTAGTATTAGAATTTGGAGTAAGCTAAAGATGTAACCTTTTGAGTTTCGGATGGGACATCGTCGACGTTTGTGCCTCCTTCAACGTAGACCTCCCCTCTCGAGTCGTTCACAGTTTAAGGTTACAAACCCGTGAGACAAATATTTGAAAATGAGACAAAGATTTGAAAATAGCACATGAAATTTTTTATTAATCAATGTATATAATTCTTATTTTTTTTAATAAAAAATTATTTTTTAAATCTATTATGGTCACAGCTTATTTCATAGAAATAATCAACAATGTAGAGGTTGATTTTCATTTTTAATAGCTATGGGATATAAGCTTAAAGGTTTCATCTTTTTAAATTAGTATTTCATATAAATTTATTAATATTATTTAAAAAATTATTTTAAAAAAACAAAAATTGATTGATTTATATTTATTTTAATATGAAAAATAGTTTAAACCTTGCATCTTTCTTATATAAGAATGTAATTATTATTCAAAAACAAATTACAATTTCTCTTTCATAAAATGAAAGCTATATTTTTTTGTGTACTTAAAGCACAATATAAGTAAAAGTAAGTACAGGTGCATATTACACTTACAAGAGTATAGGTGCATATTACATATAAATTAATGTACATGTCATTTCCTCCATTTAAAAAATAGTTTTCAATTCTTCCCCTTTTCTCCTCAACTTCTTGCCACCCCCCTGAAAAAGAAGACAATGACAAAGTATAAATTAGAAGATAGGATATTGTGATTCTTAGATAGAACCAATTCTTTATCTGAATCACAGGTATGTTTGTTTTGTTAAGTCTCTTTGTTCCATCTAGAGGAGCTTCAAGTACCTCCCTTGAGAAGGAAAACCTAATATACATATCTTCTACTCTATCCCCCAAGGAAGGAGTGGACTCTCCTATCAACATTTATGGTTGCTTATTTACCTTATTTTAATCATCCTCATTGTCCAACATTAATTCATCAAAAAAAATTCCATCTCTTTGTATTTTATTTGGTCCTTTTTCTCTTGGGACGATGAGCTTGAGTATTGGGACAAGCAACTTGAAGATAACCTAGAGGTTGACATAGTTGACACCTAAATGTTGTGTTCTCGTAATCCAAGACCTAAGTGCATTTAAATGTTTTCTATTTGAAAATTAGTTTGTCTGGAAGACCTTTACCAAGGTCTATCGCAATAGAGATATGAGCATATGTACACAATCTTTCTATAACTCTCTCAAGATCTAATTTTATATAAGTGTCCAAAGTATTTCCAATATTCTTAAAAATCGATAAATACCATAAATGTAATGGAAAATTGGGAAGTCAAACCCAAATTGCTATTCTAGTAATTGGCATGGAGTTGGGATTAAAAATCTTGGAACCAAGAAGTTATGAAAAGTACTATGCTTCCCCGAAACTAGGGACCCTAAAAATTGTTTTGCTAATTACAATGATTATAAAAGTGAGCAACAAAATACCTTTGGATTAAAGATGATCTCATAATTATTTATTCAAATCAAGTGGATCCATCAATACAAAGTTGATGTTGGAGGCCAGTGGTCGTTAAATCTACAAATAATTGCATATTTCCTTAAAGATTCTCAAGGTGAGTGTCCAACTATTCCATGCTTTGAATTGATTATTGAGGTCATTCTAGAATTCCTTCAACCTATGTGGTATCTTGGCCAATCTTACAATTTCTCCTTCTACTAACTCAATGATATGTTTTATCTACATGCAATTGTTTATCATCCTAGTTTGTGTCTCCCTTTTTGCAGTATGTAGGTTCACCACCTTATGATTTGGCCTTCCCATCTCTTCTACTAGCATGGAATCAAAGGCCCTATATTGTCCCTATGCCATTTCTATGCTACATTAGTGACCCTTGTCTCCAAAATTTGTATGTTCTTCCTTTGTCACTAAATTCCTTGTATATCATCCTTATGCCATTTTTGTGCTCCACTTGTGATCCATGTCTCTCAAATTTGTATGATCTTCCTTTGTCACTAAATTCCTTGGCTTGATCTAAGAATTTCCCTTAAACAATGCTTCCAATCCCCTTCCCCCTTTTCCTTGCATAGGTTTATAGGGAACTTCACAAATCTAGCCCATTGTTAGCCATTAAATTCATTCATCTTTCATTTAACTCCACCTTTGTTTGGAAGTGGGTATTATTTCCATTTTTACTTGTGGGTATGTGCAAGCTAATGATGGTCTCTCTTGATGTGTTAGTTGCAATGTAAACATGGAAAAAAACAAACTGTTAACTTGGAAGGATTATTCAAGGTACTTTTACATTCAATTTGAATATAGTTTAAAAAGATGAAATGTAGGAAATTGAATTAGCTTTCCAAATATACAACTTTTATTCATAGAAATTGTGAATAACTATGCGAAAATTGAATTTTTCTAACAGTGGAATGTTATTTTTCCAGCAAAATATAAGGTATATGTCTTTGTTCATGTAGGTGTTGAGTACCTTAACGATGGAATTTCATTCCAAAAACTTGTATAATTGTAGATAACCCGTTTTTCTAGTGTGATGTATTTTTTGGAAATTTATAATATCAATTATATATATATATTTTAAATTATGAAAGTCATTATATAATTTAAATTACAACGCCTTTTGTTCGTGCAGACTAAGAGGGTCTTCATGGTAAAAAAAATTTTTTTTTTTTAGATCATAGATATTTGTCTCTTCTAGTGCGACATATAACTCATTTTAGAAATGGTTAAACTGATAAAACGTCATAGAAAAAAGAAGAGAGGTGTGTATTCAAGGATTTTGATATATGCGAACAGAAAAATAGGTTAAAAATAGTAAACAATATAAATTTAAAAAAAAAAACTATATATTTGGAATCTACATAGCCAACTCTATATATGTTTGTAGTTTCATTAAAAATTGATTTGTGACATATAGAAAAATAGCGTCAAAAATAGAGATATATAGAGGTATTCACAAAAATGGAGGTTTTTATCTATTTGTAGACCAAACCACTAGGTTTGTCATCTCAAACCTAAATCTGAGGCAACCAAGTCAACAAACACATGCGTAGGAGTTTTCACTCCCTCCGAAAAAATTGAGTTCAAAAGAACGCACACACGCTATAGGAACGAGCACACCTTCCTAAAGCGTGTGTGTTCCTAAAACATGTGCATTCCTAAGAGAAGGAACGCGCGTACATTCCTAAGAATAGGAACATGCATGCATTCTTGTTAACACTAAATAAGTCTCTCTCTCTCTCTCCCC
>ML799084.1:0-23638 GCA_009831015.1 Picea engelmannii | reverse complement strand
TTTCCAACCATCCTTTTGTCGACAAGCACTTCATCGACATTTCCTTTATTGACAAGTTCCTTGTTGACGGGTCCCATATTGATGACTTTCACATCAATCATACCCTTGTTGATGTCAATTCATAAGAACAACCTTGGCTAACCAAATCATCTCTCGCCACATGGTTGTTGACGCAGACCCCCCCTACTCTCCCTCGGGGCTGCTCGACCTCCTGATCAAGGATTGTTAAACGTTCTCGAGCTGGATTAGCTCCCTGGGACCTTACTGGTCTTAAACTCGAACAAACGTAGGCCCTGTTATCACCCTTAGGGTCTTCACGGTCATGATCTGTTCATCACCGATTTTTCCATCGATCGACGGTTCACAGAAATTGCGGATTGTCAATGTGCTCTCCTTTTATCGAAGAGCTTTGTCCCCGCAATTGGAAAATTGCCCACTCAATCTCCTTTTAAATTGTGGTCATTGATCTCTTGTCTCGTCGATATCAACGACGTTGACAAATTGCTGGCTGCGAACTAGCGCGACCATTAATTTCTCCTCCGCTCCCCGCAATGACTCCTCACTGTCGATTTTCCCGATCTTCGATCGACAGTCATCCGCGGGTCCTGTTCTTCTAGCGCCCTGTCTCTAATATCACATTGATAGATGCTAGCTCCTTCCTCCCCTATGGCCTTGGGCTATGACCCAGGGCTTTACCTCCTGGTGCTACGAAACTTTGACACTTCACCCCAGACCAGATCAACGGCCCTCGACCTCCTTCACGATCAACGATCGAGATTCACTTCAGGACTCCACGCTTCGGGAGTTTTCACTTTCGACCTCCGCTTTTCCCCGGAGTATTTCATACCCGAAGCTTTGGATCATGTGCCAGGTATCCACCTCGAATCAATGGCTCTAGTCCACTTCGGGACTTCAGCCTTCGAAAGTCTCAACCTTTCCACGTTGGTTTCCTCCCGAAATGCTTTCACTCGAATTTCACGATCTACTGACACATGTCCTCCTTCACGATCAACGACTATGAGTGACTTCAGTTCTTAGGGCTTCGGGTTCTCAACTCTCCACCTTTTCTTTCACCCGAAGCACTTCCACCTGAAGTACACAACCTACCGACACGTGTCCTTCTAGACCTGACGTCCACGATCCACTTCGGCTATTCGGGCTTCGGGAGTTTCAACTCCTACACACTTGTTCCTCCCGGAGTGCTTTCACCCAAAGTTGACGGATTTCCACCATGCGCTCGTCTGGATCTGACAGTCCAGGTTTACTTCGGCTCTTTGGGGTTCGAGAGTTTCAAAACCTCCACACTTTCTTCCTCCCGAAGTTCTTCTACCCAAAACACACGATATCTTGACACGTGTCTCCCCCTTAATCTAACTGTTGCTATCCGCTTAGGCTCTTCGGGTTTCAGGAGTTTCAACTCCTGTGCACCCGTTCCTCTCGGAGTGCTTTCACCCGAAGATTCAGATCTGTTGCCACGCGTCCCTATGGATGATGGACGGTCCCTAGCCTCTTCGGGACTTCGGCGAATCCTCACTCCTATGTGAATGCAGAGACTTAAATCTTGTGCGCTTCGTCCTAGATTCAACGGTCTGGAATGATCCCTGTCCCTCCTCGGTGGATCTTAATAAATGGCTCGTGAAACCTTTAGAACTTCGTTTCCTTTGAATTTTTCTCCCCGATATCTCTCTGACCCTTTGACTCCTCAGAGGGTTTACTCCGACACTTAGTCAAATTTCCAATCTGTGCACTCCTTGCAATAGATTCCTATGCAAGACTTGGCTTCTTGTGGGCGACTGTGCACACCTTGCAGCAGTCCCTTTGTACTCTTTGCAATGGAAGTTTCACTCTATCTCTTCTGAGATCCTGAGTCGAAACAGACTCTGTCAACGCATTCCCTACGGACTATATGCACACCTTGCATAAACTCAACGAAGAGAAACAATCGAAACTTATTCAAATGCTTCACAGTCTCATACTTTCAATAACATAACCCATTCATTCATGAAAAAAAAAAAATAACAGGGAAACTGTAAACAGTAGTGACACCATGCATTGAGTCAATATCCCTCTGTTATATTCACTCCAATGTAAAATGGCTACAACCTGAAAACAAATTACATTCAGTAACAACTATCTCCTATTCTGCAGCTAACCTTATTCAGGTATACAATGCACCTACTTATACAAGAGGTCCTCTTAGCTTTTCTCCAACTACCTACCTGATCGAAATTAAATTCTACAACTACTTAGGTCCTATTACATAAACGTCTGTGACAGACAATTTAAGGCGATTCTTCAGATCCACACCAAAATCAAATAACAAAAGGATGATTTGATCTCTTATGGTCTTGACGTGATCGTTCAACTTCCTCCCATTAACTTCTTTGATTCATCTTTTAGTTAGAGGTTCTCTGAGGTACACCATCTTTCAAAGTTTAAATTTTACTCAAAAGGCACGCTAAGCGTTGTGTTGTCATCCCATGTGGCTTTGTTGATGATGCTCTTATATCATACTCCTTTGGGCAGAAAAATCATGGACTCCTGTCCATGAGCTCCTGCACTAACCTTCCATGCTTCTGGATATCAGCTTCACTTACCCAACTGGCATCTTCTATCGGGTGTCCCTTCCACTTGACTAAATATTCAAAATAGTTCTTCCTCGTGGTCTTCTTGCCAATCCTCTGATCAACGATCTTCTCCATCTGTGGTTTTTCTGCTACATGCATCTACTTCTCCCACTGAATCTTCTCTTGATATTTTGGTCTCTCTGTGTCATCTTCTATGTAAGGATACAGGTCTAAGATGTTGAATATGGGTGATATTCCCACATCCTTTGGCAGCTCTAGCTCATAATAATTGTTACCAAATTTTCTTAGGATCTTGCATGGTCCAATCTTCTTCAATTTCAGCTTGTTATATGTTCCTCTTGGGAACCTTTCCTTCCTCAAGTGTGCTAAAACTTGATCCCCTACTTCAAATTGAAGTTATTTTCTGTGCTGATCAACTCTGCATTTATACTCTACATTGTTTTTATGCAACTTCTCTTTGATCTAATCACGAAGCTTCTTCATTTCTGCAGCGAAGTCTTCTACTCCAGCACTTCTGAATTCACTCTGCTCCATGTCTCTCAACTATGATACCCCGCTTGGCCTCATCTCATAGACTATCTAGAATGGGATTTTTCCTGTACTCATGTTTGGTGAATTATTATATATAAACTTTGCTTGTAACAAAGTTTGATCCCACCAACTATGATGTTCAGTGACCAAACTTCTCAACAAATTTCCTAAACTCCTATTTACCACCTCAATTTGTCCATCTGTTTGAGGGTGATATGATGAAATAAAAGATACTTCTGTCCCCAGATTCTTCCATAATGTTCCCCATAAATGACCAACAAATTTAGTGTCTCTGTCTAAGACAATGCTCTTGGGAAATCCATGAAGTCTCACAACTTCCTTGAAAAACAAATTTGCAACATGTGTTGCATCATTGGTCTTTCGGCATGGGATAAAGTGTGCCATCTTTGAAAATCTATCAACAACAACAAATATGGAGTCACTTCCCCTTTGGGTTCTTGGCAATCCCAACACAAAATCCATGCTTATTGCATCCCAAGGCCTATTTGGAATGGGCAATGGCTGATATAATCCATTGTTTTGTTTCTTTCCTTTTTCATACTGGCAAATCTTACATTTGTTCACAAAAATTTTCACCTATGCTCTCATACCTGGCCAATAGTATGAGTTTTTCAATTGTGCAAACGTCTTGTCATGGCCGAAATGTCCTGCTAGACTTCCATTGTGTTTTTCCTTCAGCAGATTTTCCCTCATCGAGCACCTTGGTATGCACAATTGACAACCTTTAAACAACAATCCATCTTGAATCACGTTCTATGTCCACTGGCTTATGTCTCTGAGAACAGGTTTTGTACATGCTTCAGATGCTTCTTTAAATTATGGATCATCACAATACATATCCTTAAGGTGTTCAAACCCTAAGGTCTTGACCCAAAATTTCTGCAGAATCAGACATCTCCTGCTCAATGCATCAGTGACTTTGTTAGCATTACCAGAAATATGTTTAATGACAAAATTGAAAATTTTCATAAACTCTATCCACTTAGCATGTCTCTGGTTTAACTTCTCCTGCCTGGTTATGAATTGTAAAGCTTGGTTATCGCTATACAAGACAAATTCCTTTGGAACAAGGTAGTGCCTCCATTTCTTCAAGGCTTGAATTATGGCATAAAATTATTTTTCATATGTGGAGTACTTTCCTTTAGTCGCATTCAGCTTCTCACTTAAATATGCAACGGACCTATTGTCTTGGCTCAAGACTTCTCCAATTGCAACTCCACTTGCATCACATCTCACTTGAAATGCCATGAGTATCATAGTGGACTCTATAAAATACCA
The DNA here is from genome assembly GCA_009831015.1 of Picea engelmannii. Taxonomy (NCBI): domain Eukaryota; kingdom Viridiplantae; phylum Streptophyta; class Pinopsida; order Pinales; family Pinaceae; genus Picea; species Picea engelmannii. The sequence continues at coordinate 19,220 of ML799084.1, read as the reverse complement.
CTTGATACCCTAGATATCCCATCTTGACTCATCTAAGAATATGTATGATGCCCTAACAAACCTCTTCTTAGTCATAAACATTGGACAAGTAATGAGTCTAAAGAATGAGCTTTGTGACATGAAGATGAATGATGATGACAACATAACATCATACTTTATGAGGATCTCTCAGTTAAGAGATCAACTACAAGCTATTGAAGAGATCATCTCAGAGAAGGAACTGGTAAATATAGTATTCAACGGTCTTCCCAATACATCAGATGCATTTGCCGCAAGTATGAACACAAGGAAGGAGCATCCTACATTCGAAGAACTTTAGACTTGTTGTGCACAAGAAGAATCAAGGATTAGTGCAAAAGAGAAACCTCAAAATAAATACGATGATCAAGCCTTCACAACAAGATTCAAGAATTTCAGGAACAAAAGGAAGTTTGGTTCAAGGAAGAATCCAAATCAAGAGAAAGATATGTCAGAAATACAATTATTCAACTGTCGAAAGTATGGTCACTACAAGAATCATTGTCCCGAGCTGAAGAAAAGGAAGGAGACACACGAAGCATCAATTGTTGAAGAAAAGGAACCTTCAAAGAAGATTAAGCAAGATGAAACAGACTTCATCTTCCAAGACAAGGTAAACAACACTCTTCATAGTTCTTGTACATACCATGTTTTATGTACATATCTTGCATATTTATTTCTTAGAATATAATATGTTCAAAGAGAAACTATACTTATGGAAGAACAACAAGATAAGGATTGCTACAAGTCAGACAATACACATGAAAGGATGAAGTACATCAACAACCCCTTGTAACAATTCATGTGGAAGTTATTACCAGAATCAATCTTGAAGAAACCTAGAAGAAGTAAAGACATAAAGAAGTCAACAATCAAGAGGAAATTGGAAAAATATTTGTGACACTTTGCAGAAGGAAATAAGGAAGTAGACGAAAGTGTGGACTCTCCTAGAAGGAGGGAGTCGGTTATATTATCAAAAGAAGAACATGCATTCATGCATGAAGCAAGGATTAGGAGGGAGATAATCCTAAATTATATTATCCATTGAATATAGTGAAGTATCTATCCATGGTAGCAACCATGAAAAGCATTACGTGTTCAGTGTGACTTCAGAAGAAGTCTTCTTCGAAAAGAAGCCTTAAAGTAATCCCTGATTGTCCATCCACATCCATGATCCTATGATGAAAGAAAGAAGTTGGAATCTTCAGAGCATGGAATCTATATAAAACTCCATGAACTCAAGAGCTAAAGAGAAACATGAGGAAGAACATGAAGATTCCAAGAGAGAAAGAAAAGATAGAACAATTAGTCAGTGTATCAAGAATCACAAGACTACCAACCTGATATGAACTCACTAAAAGAAATCAAGCAGAGGAACTGAAAGTTGTGATGAAGAATAGTGTATGGAAGACTTATGAATGAAAGCATTGAAAGATCCAGAACTAGAGGTGCTCCCAGATGGAGGGAGAAGACTATGATGATTGCTTGTAAACCAAACATACCTCTACATGAGCCAGTATATCGTCCGCAATATCCATAGGTTGGAGTTTACATGTAGAGAAACCTCAAAGGCTTTGAGGTATACCATAAAGAGACCCTTGTATGCAGATGGAAGAAGATTTTGTATGGATTCAAACAACTTGGTGCAGAGCCTTCAATACAAAGCAGAAGCGTGGTGAAAAGATTTCTATAATAGAGATATTGTATCAGAATGGTTACTCAAAAATCCAGGATGATGGATTTCTAATCCATGACAAACTCTCATAGATATGTTCCATTTTGAGCCCTGCCACGATGTTATGAGCTAGTAGGAAACAAAAGATGAATCCAACAAAGATATACTACATTGATCAGAGCTATATGAAGCCTTCAGAGAAAACCAGTGTTCCAGAAAGACTAAAGTACATTGAGATCAAGCATTACATTCTTCGTGATGAAGTCCAAAAAGGAGAAGTGGTTCTACAATATATATCTCCACATATGAGAAGTTAAGCAGACATTTTGGTAAAGCCTCTGTTTAAGATGAAAGAGTTTGTGTACTCAAGTTAGAGCTCGTGGAGACGACTTCCTTATTGAAAAAGGAAGAGATGACTCCCAGGTTGGGAGGGAGAAATGATGTGTTATTGATTTATGAACAATCATTTTTCAGTTCGAAAAATGGTCCAGGATGAGCAGTTCCTTTCTAGTTCGGAAAGTGGTTTGAGATTTATGACGGACAAACATTTTCCAGTTCAGAAAATGGTCCAGATCGAACGGTCATTTTCATAATGAAAATGGTTCGATGGATTGTTGATGTACCATGGATAGTGATTCCCCTTGTGGTTAACATAGGGAATGGTCTAGGACAATCTCTCTTCTTGAAGGTCACTCTTAGTAGTGGTCAAGAAGACTGGTCTGCCTCGCCAGACAATCATTCTTTCGAAGCTCACAATTGTGAGCAGTTTCGAAGAATGGTCCATTTTGGAGCTTGGTGCAGGACAATCATTTCCTTTGGAAATGGTCTGGATAGTCATTCCCTAGGGCATATTCATTCTCTCCAGGATGCACTGTGTTTAGTGCCAGAGGAATGACCCAAATAGGTGAATGGTCCAGGTTCAGCAATTAGGGATAGGCATTCCCTAGGGCAGATTCATTCTCTCCAGGTTGCACTTTGTTTAGTGCCGGAGGAATGACCCGAATAGGGAATAGTACAGGCTCAGAAATTGGGACAGTTATTCTTCCTTGCTTGAGAAGAATAGTCCAAATAGCTCATCATTGATGTTTTACCTTCTAAGGGTAGATGCTCTTCCAGATCTCACATATGTGAGTGGAAGAATGGCCCAGATGACTCAGTTTATATCATAACAATGTTTTTTGTGCAGGTTGATATCAGATGATATGATTGTTATGGAGACTGTATGTCTCCGGACAGTAGATGTATACTACTGTGGTGGATGTGTTCCACTTATTGTGACTATATGTCATTGATCAATTATATGTGTGCTACTTGGTGTGGTAGTGTACCACTGGATAGTAGTTGTGTACTACTATGGATAGACACAATTGTGCTCTATTGAATGACATTGTTATGATTGCCTTGAAGACTATCCGTAGTGTTGGAAAATGTTTAATCAACTAGATGGATGATCAATGGACAGAGATTTCCCAGATGGAAAATGGTCCAGGGCATTTATTCTTCCATGGAATATGTCCAGATTAGAAGAATGGTTCTTGTGTCACTCTATGGAGTGAGTGACTTATCCAACATTATGTCTGATTACTCAGATGGAGTATGGTTTCAAGAGATGATGCAGCTGATGACACTGATAGTGATGATGGTGCTCATTATCTATTCATGAGATAGTCTATACGACTATGTTGATGATACCGGGTGAATGGTATGTTTTTGCTCAAGACCATTACCTTCAATACCTCCCTAGCTAGGAGGGAGTGTTGATATTATGGTAGTTGCGGGAGGTATTTACCTCCACATATAAACCTGACGAGAATAGATATTCTAGGAAGCAAGAAGAAACCCTAATTAGTTGGCTAATAACCCTAGAAGACAAGTCGGCTCAAGAGGATAACTTGTATTAGATTATTAGCCTCCAAGAGAAGAAGTCGGCTAAAGGAAATATTATATACTAAGTAAATAGGCACCCAAAATGAGAAGTCGGCCCAGGAAGTTTGCTAGATTTAGTATAAATACAGGAGGTTAGTCTTCATTTTGGCAAGCATTCTCAGAACTGCAAAAGAAACACTTGTGCGCACTGCAGTTGGCCAGTTTATGCGCAAGTTTGGAGGAGAGTTGTTGTTGCAGCTGCTGCAGCTAGCAGATTTCGGCTTTGGCTTGGACTATCTCTTGGTTATGGTTTGGACTCTCTGATCAGCTCTTGCTTGGTGTGCTATCCTTGGAGAAAGGTGCACCACCCTTTGTTTGGATATCTAGCCTAGGGTTTGCTTCCAGAATGATTCTCTGTCAAGGTTAAGGTGCTCGGGGGTGGCTTCGGCCTATAGTTGGGTGACAATATTGATATTGTCTATGGTTAAATGAGCACATCCATTATATTCTAACACATCTCCCCTATAGCTTCTTCAACTTTTGTCTCCTCACTTTATGCTTCAATGATGTCTCCAGCATCAGGTGCTCTTCTTTACGTTGCTTCCATTGCTTCCAACCTTGCACGCAATTCTCTCATTTCCCTTTCGACTGCTTGATTGGCTATAGGCGGCTCCATGTGTCTCCTCAATGGCATTGTGCTGACTGTTTCTCACTCACAGAGTACAACTTTGAGTTCTCGATGGCTCTGATACCACTTGACGCAGACCCCCCCCCCACTCTCCCTCGGGGTTGTTCGACCTCCCAGTCAAGGACCGTTAAACTTTCTCGATCTAGATCATATCCTTGGGACCTTACTGGTCTCAAACGTGAACAAACATAGGCCTTGTTATCACCCTCAGGGTCTTCATGATCACGATCTGATCGTCACCAATTTTTTCGTCGATCGACGGTTCACAGAAATTGTGGGTTGTCAATGTGCTCGAATTTTATCAGAGAGCTTTGTCCCCGCAATTGGAAAAGTTCCCACTCAATCTCCTTTTGAATCATGGACATTGATCTCTTGTCCCATCGAGATCAACGACGCTGGAAAATTGCGGGCTACGAACTAGCGTGACTGTTAATTTTTCCTTCGCTCCCTACAATGACTCCTCATCGTCGATTTTCCCAATCTCTGATCGATGGTTGTCTGTGGGTCCTGTTCTTCTAGCACCATGTCTCTAATATCACACTGATAAATGCTAGCTCCTTCCTCCCCTATGTCCTCAGGCTATGACCCAAGGCTTTACTTCCTGGCGCTACGAAACTTCGACACTTCACCCCAGGCCAGATCAAAGACCCTCAGCCTCCTTCACGATCAATGATCGAGATTCACTTCGGGAATCCACGCTTCAGGAGTTCTCACTTTTGACCTCCACTTTTCCCCGAAGTATTTTGTACCCGAAGCTTTGGATCAAGCACCACGTATCCACCTCGAATCAACGTCTCTAGTCCACTTCGAGAATTCGGCTTTCAGAAGTCTCAACCCTTCCATGTTGGTTTCCTCCCGAAATGATTTCACTCAGAGCTCACGATCTACCGACGCATGTCCTCCTTCACGATCAATGGCTATGAGTGAATTCGATTCTTCGAGCTTCAGGGTTCTCAACTCTCCACCTTCGCTTTCACCCGAAGTACACAATCTACCGACACATGTCCTTCTGGACCTAACAATCACGATCCACGTCAACTATTCGGGCTTCGGTTTTTTCAACTCCTGTGCACTCATTCCTTCCAGAGTGATTTCAGCCGAAGTTGAAGGATTTTCGCCACGCATCCTTCTGGATCTGATGGTCCAAGTTTACTTTGGCTCTTCAAGATTCAGGAGTTTCAAAACCTCCACACTTGCTTCCTCCCAAATTTATTCTACCCAAAACACATGATCTCTTGACACATGTCTCCCCCTTAATCTGACAGTTGCTATCCACTTCGGCTCTTCGAGGTTTAGGAGTTTCAACTCATGTGCACCCATTCCTCCCGGAGTGCTTTCACCCGAAGATTCAGATATGTCACCACGTGTCCCTATGGATGATGGACGATCCCTAGCCTCTTCAGGACTTTGGCGAATCCTCGCTCCTATGTGCATGCAGAGACTTAAATCTTTGTGCTTTGTCCTAGATCCAACGATCTGGAATGATCCCCATCCCTCCTGGTTGGATCTTAATCGATGGCTCGTGAAACCTTCATAACATTGTTTCCTTTGAATTTTTCTCCCCAATATCTCTCTTGATCTTTATCTCTCTGACCCTTTGACTCCTCAGAGGGTTTACTCCGACACTTAGTCGAATTTCTAATCTGTACACTCCTTGCAACAGATTCCTATGCAAGACTTAGCTTCTTGCAGGTGACTGTGCACACCTTGCAGTAGTCCCTTTGCACTCTTTGCAATGGAAGTTCCACGCTATCTCTTCTGAGCTCCCGAGTTGAAACAAACTCTGTCAATGCATTCCTCGCGGACTATATGCACACCTAACATAAACTTAATGAAGAGAAACAATTGAAACTTATTCAAATGCTTCACGGTCTCATACTTTCAATAAGATAACTCATTCAATCATGAAAGCAAAAAAATAACAGGGAAAATATAAACAATAGTGACACCATGCATTGAGTCAATATCCCTCTGTTATATTCACTCCAATGTAAAATGGCTACAACCTGAAAACAACTTACATTCAGTAACAACTATCTCCTATTTTGCAACTAACCTTATTTAGGTATACAATGCACCTACTTATACAAGATGTCCTCTCGGGTTTCCTCCAACTACCTAACTGATCGGAATTAAATTCTACAACTACTTAAGTCCTATTACATAAACGTTTGTGATAGAAAATTTAAGGCGATTCTTTAGATCCATGCCAAAATCAACTACCAAAATGACGATTTGATCTCTTTTGGTATTGACACGATCGTTCGACCTCCTCCCATTAACTTCTTTGATTCATATTTTACTCATAGGTTCTATGAGATACGTCATCTTTCAAAATTTAAATTTTACTCAAAAGACGTGCTAAGCGTTGTGTTGTCATCCCATGTGGCTTTGTTGACGATGCTCCTGCATCAGATGTACATGTTAGGACACAATGACAACACACCTTGATGACTCTTGGCTTTCCACTTACTTCCTCCCATAAAAAAATTTGAACATTCACTTCTGTAACTAAAACACAATTCTATATATACAATGTATTATATGAATCATTGGAAACATAACATCTTTACCTTAAATCTCGCTCACACATAGTAGTATACATGGCATTTAGATAGTAATACACGCATTCTTCCATTTAGTTTGTTTTATGCACATTTGTTTTGATTATTTGCTTCATTCTTTTCAGGCTTTTACTTTCCACAACTTAAATTAGTTTCACACAATTTAAGTCATTGTCCAATCTGCATCCTAGAATCAAGATCAATGGAATCATAGCCATACAATGTAAGCAACATAGTTTCCATGTTTAACCTCTCCTTTGTATGCATATTAATATATTTTATCAACATCACCACTTGAATATTCATCCTTCTTCCATTTTTTATTATCTACCCATTAGAATGTAGAAGAGAATTGTCCCTAAAACAAAAGACATCAAAACAATATCTTCGATGGAGTAGCTCCTTGAAGATAGTCTTAACCAATAAAGTAGAGACACGATAGATAAGTTCATGAATATATTAAAGAAGTTCATGGACATATACCACTCCTCCAACAATGGTTTTAAAGCTCCTCTTTGATGGATCCGCGCCTTTTAAAGTCCAAATAAACCTTGACATCCTTAGCATTGAGGAAAAGGTTGATGCAAATGCAATAGAACCTATATTCGATAACTTGAATCCTTCTTCAGTGCAAATAATTTCATCAATAATGAGGAGGTCATCATTGCTACATTAAAGATGTCTACCACAACACATTGTTGGTGTGAGAATCTCAACGAACAACACATTGTAGACAAGAAACTCCCCATTGACACATGGGAAATCATTTCCATGGTAGTGAAAGAGGCCTCCTATCCTCCCAAGCATGAGGATCAACTTTACAAGCGATTGAAATAATTATGCCAATGTAGATACTAAACTTCTTAGAGCTACAACGGTTAATTCTATCAACTCATGAATAAGCTACACATTATAGATTTGGAGAATCAAGTATGTAAGTGGTCTAAGTGCTTATCTTCAACATGAGATGGAGGCATTAGGGGAATTTTGAGGTAAAAAATGGGTCTCTAAAAAAAAATGTACTATCAAAATCAACTTTAAAAGAACCAATAGGATTCAAGATACCCTATAGTGAATCGATACCCTATAGTAGAAGTCAAGATACCCTATAGTGATTCAATATCATTGACATCGATTGACATTATTCTACTTTCCTCAACCTATCAGTGATAAAACAATTAATTATGTAATTGTAATGCAATTCTATATATTCAAATTATTATATGAACCATAAGAAACATAACTTCTTATTTTAATGTGTTGTCTTACTCAACAATGTACATGCCATTCATACAATTATTAGTGAATGAAAACTTTTGAATACTGGGAATGTGTTCATGCTCGATATTGGCTACTTCATAGTGCTAATGATTTGTAGGGCCTAATCAAATTGTAGTCTTCAATGGGACACTCAATACTAGATCCAAATATGTCTTTGCTTCTCATTGTAGGCACATATGGCCCAAATTAAATGTAGGCACATGTGTATTTTTAACTAATTATCAACCATACATGCTTTGTAACACATTTCAATTAAAGTTCTATATGGGATATAGAGCTTTAATTTCCTTATAACTACTCCAATGCCAATGTGATGGCCTCTATCATTTGTTTAATTATGTTTGCTCTTCATGTCATACCATTCCACTTCCTTTTTTCAATCAACAAGGCTGAAAATATAAACAACTCAATCAAATTGGTTAAGACGATAAAATAATATTATCACTATTTCCTTTTTGGAATCAATAAAGCTGGCAATATAAATAACTAAGTGTGTATGCTTTCACAATTGGTTATAATTGTTGTAGAAATTTCTAGAAATAAAATGTGTAGATAGTTTTTAAACATCCAACGTTTCAAGTGGACACTCCACCCATCATCGAGGACTCAATCAAATTGGTTAAGAATATCAAATAATATCATCACCAACTATATAACTTGTTAATATTAGTTAATTATTATGACATTGTTCACCGATGGTATTTTAACTTTGAACGAAAGCTTTCATAGGGCACATGACAACCCAAATTAAACAATCCCATATAGAGCTCCTTGTTTTTATTCCAATCATCTAATTGTTTCAACATTTTCATTTAATAATAACTACAATTATGTACACATTTATTGACTATAATTGACATCTTTATCAATTAAATTCAAAATACTACATTTAAAGATTATTTATTATTATTATTATTTTACATGTAAATAAGCATTCCTCCCTCAAGCTCGTAACCAAAGATGTGATTGTTGGTACCTTTCCAACCCCAATTAATAATTGGCTCACAAATATTGAACCATGTCACAAATGAGATTTGAACCTGGGTGGGAAGATTATCAATTTCTCTATGAACCAACCGAGCTAGATCTAGTTACTTTTTTCTATTATTTGGTTAACACCTCGTAAACATAACTCCTAAAATTTGAATGCCATGCAAGTTGTAAGGTCACACATTAATATATTGGTTAAGGACTCAATATACAATGTAATAATTATGAGCATTATTATATTTTTCAAGGGACAAACAACAAAATATTTAAAGGAGTCATGAATCACGAGATATTTCTTCTAACAACTTATGCAAAGGCATTAAACCCATTCTCGCACTCAATTGTTATGCAAAATTATGCTACTGTGTGTATGTTTTTACCTTCATTTTTTATCCAAGAACTCTATTATTGTTGACAAAAACTTGTTTTCATCAATATTGACAACCATCGTGGACATATGATTTGTTGACTTTGACAACCCTCTTTTCGATAACTTGCTTGTTGATCACACTCCTACCAAAAACTTGCTAGTTGATCATGCTCTTGTCGTTACCTTGATTGTTTATGATACTCTTGTTTGACATACATGATGATGATCCCATCCCACTTGATGATGATTATTTTGTTGATGCCCTACTTATGTGTGACATAATTGTTAACAACCAACTTGTTGATGGCCCTCATCTTGATAAATTCCTTTTCAATGGCCCTCATCTTGACAACTCCCTTTTCGATGGTATGCTTATCAATGATCCCTCTTGTCAACATACACCTCATCGACCATCATTTTGTCAACAACTCTTTTGTTTATGGGTTCCTCATTGATGGGTCCCATATGGGTTACCCTCATGTCAATGATACCCTTGTTGACATCATCTCAACATAAAGATTGCAATTTAGTGAATTAGTGCCCAATGGCATGGTATTACATGTTATTACAAAATAACAACTCATCTTGAAATCTCTCGACTTTCGACCTATGTCATCCCATTAACAGTTAAACAAACACTTCATAACTTCAATGTTATTATATGTGTACATTGTATTATATAGATCATAGACACCATGATTTTTTTCTATTCACTCTCTTTCCATGAGAAATATATATGTCATTCACACAACTATACATACACTATTCAATCTAGTTTGTTTTTTGCTTCATTCTTTTCATGCTTCCACTTCCCATAACTTAATCAATCCCACTCTCTTTAAGTTGTCCCTAATTTCCATCCTATAATCAATATCAATTTATTCTAAACTACTACTTAGTAGCTAACATCAAAGACTCCAAAAGAGGCTCTATAACAAGATCTAATTTAGACAACAATGCACCTTAGATAGCATTATTTGAAAAGTAGGAGAGATACATATATGATACTTAGAAACCCTACTTATCATTTTTTTTTTCCAAGGAAAACCTCATGAGGAAACTCAAGGGATGCTTCCCCATATTCATTGATGGTATCCCTAGTAAACCTGCCACAGTGTATACTAGTGCATTTTACCTAGCCAGGAACCTCTTACACATAACTAGCCATATGCCTAGCAACATTGACGACGAGTGGTTGAGCTAACCCCTTGGGTGGCCCTACTTCACAGTTGTGCAAATGAATTTAGCTGTAAATTTTTCCCAAATATTAAATTTGTTTGATAAAATAAAAACACTAACATAAAAGGCATGGGCTAGAAGTTAGCTAAAATGCCCCACTTCCATGCTACTTTTTTAATCTTTTCAAGTGGGCATATATTTCATTGTAAATAAGAAAAATGTAATTTCATAATTATAAACACTAGAAGGGACAATGGATCCCGTAGAATTTGCAAATATGTGATATGTCATAATCGAGGGAAAGGGGGATGTTTAAGTTAATGGGTAGACAACATTAACACAAAATATTCATTAGAGAAATTTTGAGGTAAAAAATGGGTCTCAAAACAAAACAAAAAGTGCTATCAACATCAACTTTAAAACAACCAATAGGATTCAAGGTGATGATGTCAACCATATGGGTAAATAGTTTTGGAGGGAAAGAAAGAAAACTATTTTTTTACTATCATATTTTGACTTATTTCCTTATAGGTTTACTCAAATTTCAAGTGTAGGCATTGGTTGGATGCATAATTAGATTTTGTGTCCAATGAGTACACACTTTGCAATTTTTAATTGATCCACAGTGAAATAAACTAGAAATGCATGAAAAAAAGTGTGTTTTTTTTTTCAAAATACATTTTTTGTCATGTATTTCTAGTTTATCTCATTGTGAGTCTATTAAAAGTATGCAGAGTGGATATTCATTGCTACATCCAATGAGTGCATACACTTGAAATTTGAATAAAACTATAAGGAGATAAGTTAAAAATACGATATAAAAAAGTAGTTTTCTTTCTTTCCGTTTAAAAATTCATAACTCTTATTTTATTATTTTATTATTTCCCTTAGGAAAACCATTTTAGAATTCAAAATTTCTCTAATGACACTCTTTACGTTTCTTATGTAAATCGTTGTTTTTGACTACTTCTTCGATATACTTTTTGAGGATACTAAAACATTAGTTGTCTCTCCCCCATAAAATACCTCAAACCTTGAATTTCAAACTTCAAACTTTGAAGATGCCAAAAACACTTTCAATGCAACTTTTGTGATTGATTGTTTGTTGTTATAAGTTTTGAAAATGGAAACTCCACATTGATATAAATCTATTTTTGTAAACCAGAAAAGAACTAAGAGAATATTTCACAAAGATTAAACTTGAAGGCTACTAGATTTAGAGTTTGATTTCCTCACTGTTCCATTGTGGAATCCCACACAAATATCAAGTCATTTGAACTTTGGTTGCTAGATTCAAATTCCAATGTCATCACCACCAAACCATCAAACCACATACGAAACTTGACTATATATAATTGTTTAAGTACAAGCATTGTTACAACGATGTACACTAACGTCTTGGAATACAGTTTTTTTTATAGGTATGGTCCCCGCCTCAAGAATTTTGCAATGAACTTATGCATAGTCTTTATACCCCGCCCTTACTATTCTATTTTATATTACACTCCGTGGTTAAAAGGAGCGCTTTTGGATTCATAAGAAGGTTCTTGAAAAAACATTATAAGACTTTATTTGAATAAAATGTATTGATGTGTTGTTTTGTATGAAAATCATTGTTGAAAGTGGTATCTATTAATCCTTATAAAAATTCCATGAACCAAACTACCCTCCACCCTCCACAGTGCAAATGCTTCTATATCCGATTGATCTTGACAGATGCTTCTTTCTCATTGTCAATGCTCGGAACCTTCAACTTAGGCCCCAAGGTGACGATGGATGGATCTTATGGTGGAAACCATCAACTATAAGTAACGTTAACTTATTTTGTGGTTTGGAGCAAGGTGGTTGCTCCATTTAGGGGAATTAGAGAAAAGCATGTTGGGTAGAGATTGGCAAAAATTCATATTTTTTTGGCATGTTAAATAAGAAAATTTTCTTAAATGCATGGATGGATATCGTACACATGTTGCTCACGTTAGAGCCCATTTATAATGGATAAATAAGATGGAAAACTCATTAAATTTGATTTGATTTTCTCAATTAGAAAACTAGAGTTAGAATAATGAGTTTGAACAACTCGGGGGAGTTGGAGGATATTACACAAATTTCTAGTATTCATTTTGAAAACATGTTTGTTGAGTGCCCCACTAAGGAGAGTGTTTCAACAACCAAACAAACATGTCAACTAGGGAACCCTTCTAAAGTTTTGAGCTCTAAAAAACACAACACTTTATTTGGGCTAAAATTATAAAATTATTGAAGAATGTCTTTTCGAAGCTAAAAAAAAAATGAAGAATGAAAAATATCTTCATACAGATGTTCTTCCATATCAATTATTTAAATGGATGTGGGAGGTGGTTGGTACATATATGTTGTGTATGGCTAAATTTTATATCCAAGAAGAATGAATGAGATGCATAATCAAACACTAATTAAATTGACTCCTATGAATTCAATGAGAGACACCATTAATGCTTAGTATCATATTATTTTTTTTAATTTATCCTATAAGATTTTGGCAAGGTGATTGCTATGAGGATTAAATGGGTGGTAGATTGGATTGTATCACCCTCAAAAACATGTTTTATTTAGGGAAAATATATTCATGATACATTCGTGACAACGTGGGAGAGCGTTGAGTGGGAAAACGAGTCTTTTAAACAAGTTTGTTTTCTAAAAAATGAATTTGATAAGTTGTTGTGACATGATAGATTGGTATTGTATAATATAAATGTTCTTGTGGTTAGGTTTTTTCCATCATTTTGTGTCTATGTCTAGTGATCATAAGCATCGTTGTTTGCTCAACTACCGGTCATTTGGACTGGCAACGCCGAGTTTTGAGCGTTAGACTCGGATGAAAAACACAAGCAACCATAATTGAAGGATGAAAACAAAGAATGCAGGTTCCACCAAGATTTGAGCTCGGGTTATTGGATTCAGAATCCAATGAAAAAAGAAGCAACCATAATTAAAGGATGAAAACAAAGAATGTAGGTTCCACCGAGATTTGAACTCGGGTTACTGGATTGAGAGTCCAATGTCCTCACCACTATACCATAAAACCACATGAACTGCAAATAAATAGGTCACATCAATTATATATACAATTCCTAAACCAAAGAATGGACCATGGACACTCCATCTGAATTACATGCTTGGAGTGACAATAGAGTTAGGTAAGAATTTTACAGATATTGATTGAAGCACTTTCAGCTTTAGAAGTAGGTTTCTAGAAAACATCTTATAAAACTTTATTCGTATAAATAGGTATTGATGTGTCATTTTTATATAAAAACAAAATTTGAAAGTCGCGTCCAAGTAACTGTTGTAAAAATACCATGAACCACCCTCTATAATTCAAATTATTTTGTGTCCAATTGCCTTCGACGAGTGCTTCTCTCTAATATCAAGGTTTGGAAATCGTTGTCTAGACGTTTTATGTTTTGTTTTTTTCATCGAAATTTGGTGATATAATTTGGACGAAATTACAATTTTTTGTTGTTTAAATTGCATTTAGGATTGCATAAATGGATTAAAAATATTGGGAGACTTGGATTATAGATACTTAGCCACTCAAATTTGTACATCCAACAATTTCTCGCATGATTTCAAGAAAAATTAAACAGAAAATATCCCAGGAAAAAGGGCCAAAACGTAAAACATTTAGACCACATCTTTTGAAACTCCATCCAATAATAATTGTAATCATGCACAATATCATTGAATATTGTTCCAAAATTGTCATCTACAAATAATAATTGTAATCATTCACAAAATCATTCAATATAATTGATGCCATGTTGCTCAAATTTACAACGCTACATTCATTTTCTTTGTTATTTGTTTATTTTTTCATAAACATAACTCTTCACTTTTGAACATACACTACAAGTTGAAAGGTCATGTGTTAAAGTATTTCTTAATAACTCTATCTATAGTGTAATAGATCTAAGAATCAATATATTTTTCTTAGGATGAATAATTAAATCTTTAAAGCCATCATAGATTATAAGATTTTGCTTTTAACCAATTTTACAAGAGCAATAAACCCACTATCACGCCTTAATTAATATCCAAATTTACCCTACCACGTGTATTATTTTTTCCTCTTTTTTTTTATCCACGTGCACTCTCATTGTTGACAACAACTTCATTGGTTTTGCATTGAGAACTACTATGAACATTTGCTTCATTGACTTTGACAATCATCTTGTCGATAGTCTACTTGTTGATGAATCTCTTGTTGACAACCTACTTGTTGACAATGCTCTTATTGATAACTCACTTGTCTATGACACTCTTGTCGACAACCTACTTGTCAACAACCCAATTGTCTATGATAGACATCCAACTTGTTGATGTCCCTCCTATCGATAACTCCTTTTTTTATGAAAAGCTCATTGATGGCCACCATATCGACAACTCCCTTGTCAATGTCACACTTGTAGATGACCCCTCTCATTGATAAAGACATTTTCAACCATCCTTTTGTCAACAAGCACTTCGTCGACAATGACAAGTTCCTTGTTGATGGGTCCCATATTGCTGACTTTCACATCAAAGATACCCTTGTTGATTTCAATTCATAAGAACAACCTTGGTTAACCTAATCATCTCTCACCACATGGATGTACATGTTGGGACACAATGACACCACACCTTGATGAATCTTGGCTTTCCACTTACCTCATCCCATCAAAAATTTGAACATTCACTTCTATAACTGAAACGTAATTCTATATATTCAATATATTATATGAATCATTGGCAACATAGCATATTTACTTTAAATATCTCTCACACAGAGTAGTATACATGGAATTTAGATAGTAATAGAAACATTCTTCAATCTAGTTTGTTTTATGCACATTTGTTTTGATTATTTGCTTCATTATTTTCATGCTTCTACTTCCCACAACTTAAATCAGTGCCACACAATTTAAGTCATTCCCCAATTTTCATCCTAGAATCGAGATAAATGACATCATAGCCATACAATGTAAGAAACATAATTGTCATGTTTAACCATTCCTTTGTATGAATATTAATATATTTTATGAACATCACCACTTGAATATTCATCCTTCTTCCATTTTTTATTATCTACCTGCTAGAATGTAGAAGACAATTGTCCCTAAAACAAAATACATTGAAACAATATATTCGATGGAGTAGCTCCTTGAAGATGGTCTTAACCAATAAAGGAGAGACATGATGGACAAGTTCATGAATATCCTAAAGAAGGTCATGGACATAGACCACTCCTCCAACAGTGGTTTTAAAGCACCTCTTTGATGGAGCCACACCTTTCAAAGTCCAAATGAACGTTGACATCCTTAGCATTGAGGGAAAGATTGATGCAAATGCAACAGAGTCTAGATTCAGTAACTTGAATCCTTCTTCAATGCAAATAATTTCAGCGATAGTGACGAGGGCATCATTACTAAATTAAATATGTCTACCATAACGCATTGTCAGTGTGATAATCTCAATGAACAACACATTGTAGACCAGAAACTCCCCATTGACACATGGGAAAGCCTTGTCGTAGTAGTGAAAGAGGCCTCATATCCTCCCAAGCATGAGGATCAACTTTACAAGCGATTGAAATAATTATGCCAATGTAGATACTAAACTTCTCAAAGCTACAACGATGAATTCTATCAAATCATGGAGAAGCTACACATTATAGATTTAGACAATGAAGTATGTAAGTGGTCTAAGTGTTTATCTTTAACAAGAGATGGAGGCATTGGGGGATTTTTGAGGTAAAAAATGGGTCTTAGAATAAAAAAATGTACTATCAAAATCAACTTTAAAAGAACCAATAGGATTCAATACGATGATGTCAACCATAAGGGTAAATATTTTTGGAGGGAAAGGAAGAAAGCTAATTTGTCTCATCATATTTTTGAGTTCTCTTGTATAAGTTTACTCAAATTTCAAGTGTGGGTACTCATTGGATGCAAAATTAATTTTTTCATCCAACGCGTACCCCTCTACATGAAAAATTGCATCCCCATTTTTTCATGTATTTCTAGTTTATCTCATTATTAATCCATAAAAAAATATGCATAGTGTGTACTCGTTGGATGCAAAATTTAATTCCGCATCCAACGAGTTCCTACACTTGAAATTTGAGTAAAACTATAAGGAGATAGGTCAAAAATACAATTAGGAAAAATAATTTCATTCTTTCCCTTTGAAAATCCACAGCTCTTATTTTATTATTTTAATTATTATTTTATTGTTTTCCTTAGGAGATATTGATCTAAAAGACTAATTTATGGTCTTTAAGATAACATCACGAGGATATAATCCCCCTGCATTTTTAAAGAGGTGGTACTCCTCTATGTTTGTCTAGAATATGTAGTTGATGTTCTTAGATTAGACTGTCAAAAGGGAGAACGCTACATAAAAATCCTCAAATCCTTTATTGCTTTAGTTTTTATATAAAATGGTTCTTGATAACCGTATTTCTATTTGAGTGCAACATTTGTTTGGAAATGGACCAAGCAACTTTTGAAGAGTAAAAATATAAAGAATGGCTTCAATATCAAAATAAATGTATGCTCAGCTTCATTATAACATCCCTCTAAAACACATGCAAGCAGAAGATACAACCATGTTTTCTCACAAGGAAAAGAGTGAAATGGGGTTGATCACTTCAGAGAACTTTAAATGACAGTTGCATTTAAAACTAAAAAATAATATGATGAGAACTCATTAAATCTCATACTCTTAAATCTCAAAGTCTAAGAAATCATTAAAGTTATGCCCCAAAATAGTTCTACAGGGATTTCAATACATAAAAGATATGTCACACTACATTGTTTCAGTAAGTCGATTGACTAATGTTGAGAAATAAATCCTACCAAATGAAAGAACCAAACCTCCATGGATCAATTAGACAACCCTGACTTACATTATCAATCATATACATGGTTGTAAAATACTCATATTAATATTTTATAAAGAGGACTTGAAGAATAAAATAAAAACACTCAAACTCGGCCTTATGCCCAGTCTCAAAGACACAAACACAACGCCTTGGGAGAAATTGTGTAGCGGAAGAAGAAGTAAGAAAATGGAGATATGTATTTTCATATGAGAAATTCAGATACATATTGAAGGTTGTACAATGTTATTATGATGATCTAAACCTTTCTTTTAATGGTACTATCTTCCTTTTAAATCTTCTCCCAATGCTTCTTTGAAATACTTTTCCCTAGTAGTTAGGGTTTTTGTTGTTTTAGAAGTTTCCCGCGTGCTTCTTCTTTTTGGAATAAATAGTAGATCATTTAAATCAATGCTTGATTACACACTTATTAATAAATTATTTCATTGAAATTTGTGCCTCCAAGTTGGACCCACTTCACCATTTTATAAAAGTTATTTAATAAACTTTTATTTCCAAAACTTGAAGCTGACTGCCTAAAAAACATCATTCGTATTTTAATTTTTTGAGCATTATAAGTGACTTCTCAGCCATGGAAACCATTATATAAATAATATTCATTATTTTGTCTTTCCAATGAGCCATATTGAGCGAAATTTGGACGTCTGTATCTCAATTTATAGCCTCAGGAAGTCGAGGTTCCAAATATATTTCCCAGAAAGTTATGAAAAAAGAGCTGACTATTATTTTAATTTATATAAATATTATGGTCAAGTCCATCCATTGAAACATGCCACATTGTATTCCTTGTCAAATAATTACCTTTCAAACGAGGTCTCGTTTTCCCAAAAGGGACATCTAGATCAAGATTTATGAACTTCAAAAGATGGAGACTCAAACACCCTCGATCTGGTTCGTGGGTAATTCTTCTCCCTTGATTTGATTCCACCATTTTTAGTCCTAAATTCATTTGGGAAGGGAAACAATTAATGTTAATAATGAATAATCCTTCCTTATCGTTCATGTGTGAAATAAAGGAGCTTATGGAGGTCTTAGTGTAGCTCTCATGCCTTAGAAAAATTCATGCCTTCATAATATTTTGGTCGTCCAGTCATTACCCAATCATAACCCAGTCAACCTATGAATTCCTGACACGTCACATCCAATCACCTTCCATGTCACTCTCCAGTCATATTTTTTTGTCAGTGTTTCATCTAATGGTAGTTCCACCAAATTTACACATGTCCTAGTATGGTAGGTTCATGAAAATGGGGAAGAAAATTAGGATACGAAACAATATTAAAAAAAAAAAAAAAAGTTTTCTATGGAGAGTGAATTATAGTGAATGTGAGATTGCGGGTGCAAGACCAAGACATGGGGAAATGAAAAGGTGAAAGGGGATGACTCCTGCATCCACAATGAGAAAAAAAAAAGACTAAGTGTAAAAGTGAGTAAAGAGATAAGATAAGTCATGCGGGTGATAAGAAATGCAGGTGATAAGTGATAGGTTATGCGAGTGATAATTCATGCAGGTGTGAAGGTGGAAATGGGGGTATGGTCTCCCACATTCGCATTCAAAAGTCAAAAATACACAAATTATAAGACTCAATAAAAACAAAGCATTCAAAAGTAAACAGTACACAAAGTATAGGACTCAGTGAAAACATGGTGTAAAATGACTAAGTCATGAA
>ML799083.1:323295-402078 GCA_009831015.1 Picea engelmannii | reverse complement strand
TATCATAGGTATGTACTTACATATGTTTAATGGTTAAACCCTAAAGAGTATTTGCAGGAGAAGGGATCTCTTGCCATAGATCCAGAAGGATCTCAAGATCCAACACATTCAGAGGAATGATGTAACGCAGGTGTGATTATTCTGATATACATCTATTTGTCATGAAATTATTAGTGTTGCATGTTGAAGCTATGATCAAATTATTAGAAGAATTGAAAGTTGATCATAAAGCTTGTCCTCTAACCTAACCTTTTTTCAAGTTAGCGTATTGTCTCAGTACAAAACACAGGTTGAAGAAAGCACTCGTCACTTGAGTGAAGGAGACTTGGAAGAAAAGCAAGCACTCAATCCTGAAGACAAGGCTCCAAGTTTGATTAAATCAAGTTGATAAGATTCAAAGGTACACATGGAAAATTGATGATTATAGTTGAGATAGTAGTCTTTGTAAAGTATTATACCTGATAGCATGTAAGCATGTAGAGGTATATGCTTTGCTCGATACAACTAACATCTCCTTTAGGAGAGACCTTGTGTGTTAGTTTCAGGTTACCATGGAAGAATGCTTGGTCACAACACCATGAGAGTGTTAACCTCATTTTGTATTGTATTCCTTACCTTTAATCTTTGCATCAGATAAATTATAAGTGATAGCTCTAAAGGAGCTACTAGAATGATTGTTTGTGCTATTGATTTATATTATCATAGGGATATTACTCTTGCTTGTTGTTTTGCTGACCTTTCTCCAGATCACATGTAATAACCTTGAGGAAGCTATAGTGAAGGTAGCAGAAGGAAAAGTGATAAAGAAGAGACCATAGATGAAGCAATCATCATTGGAAGAGAAGAAGGTAACTTGCATGAGCTAAAGGGTCACTCAGAAGCTGCCATGACCCATGCCATTGAAGAATATTGGCATAGAATATTATCTCACATCAACTACAAGGCACTACCATACATATGAAAAGCGGTCACAGGTTTACCAGAACTCATAGGTGACCATGAAGGCATATGCAATGAATGTGCACAAGGGAAGAACATCAAGAACTTGTTTCCGAAGAGGGACAACAAGGTAGAAGGAGTCCTAGAACTCATTCATTCAAATGTATGTGGCCCAATGCCATCATCCTCCATTAATGGGTATGTATACTATGTATCGTTCATTAATGATTATTCTCGTAAAAGATCTGGATATATTTGAAGTGTTCAACAAGATCAAGGAATTCAAAGCCTTGATAAGAGAACCCTTCTGTAAGGAAGATTAAGATACTCAGGTCAAATAATGTAGGAGAATATACCTCAAGAGAGTTCATGAACTTCTGCAAAGATGTTGGGATCAAGATCCCCAACAAAATGGTGTAGCTGAACGGAAGAACATAACCATACTAGAAGTTGTGAAGACTATGATCCATGATCAAGATCTTCTTATGTGCTTATGGGCAAAAGAAACAATGGCAGTTGTTTGCGCATAACTAATTATCCCATAGCGCACTTGGGTTCAATACCTCGGAAGAGATGTTCACCGGAAAGAAGCTAGAGGTAAGCCATATTTGGCTGTCCAATGTTTATTCATATACCTAAAGAAAAGAGAAGCAAGCTGGACCCTTCAGGAAAGAAGGGAATATTTGTGGGATACTATAAGGTCTCCAAGACCTTCAAAATCTATATATTGAGTCAATACCACATTGATATCAGAAGGGATGTGACCTTTGATGAAGATGCAACACTCAAGAAATCTAAAATATGCCATCTTGAAGAAGTATGTGAAGAGGAACCCGTAATCCCCATGAGGGAGGTTCCCAAAGCTGCAGAACCTGATGAGGAACTTCTAGAAGACCATGACATAGTAGAAGTGAAAAAACCTCCTCAGATGACGATCCTCCATAAAAGAAAGCCAGCTTGGACTAGAGATATTATTCAAGATGGGGAGAAGTACGGTGTTCCCCAAGGAACTACGAGACATGTGAAAAGACCAAAGCCATTCTCCAGTTATATGACTTTGATGTGTGACCTCCTAGAAAAGGAGCCTACCTTCTTTGAAGAAGCCATTTAGAGGAAAGAAGGGGCAGATGCCATGACAGAGGAATACCAATCCATAATGAAGAATGAAGTATGGGAAATAGTTCCCATACTGAAATAATAAATATGGGGTATCCTACAAATGGATCTTCAAAATAAAACATGCTACTGATGGAAGTATTGAGAAGTATAAAGAAAGATTTGTCACTCGTGGCTTTTCTCAGAAGGAAGGCATTGAATATGAAGAGACATTCGCTCCTATGGCCAGATACACTTTGATCAGGACCATCATAGCTCTTGCAACTAAGATGAAGGAGAAGCTGCACCAGATGGATGTGAAGACAACTTTCCTAAATGGTGTCATTGAAGAGGAAGTGTATATAGAGCAACCTCAATGATTTGAGGTTAAAGACAAGAAGTCTCATGTCTGCAGATTGAAGAAAGCCTTATACGGATTGAAGCAAACTCCTAGAGCTTGGTATGGTCGTATAGACAGTTTCTTGACAAGCTTAGGCTTTACCAAGAGTAAAGCAGACTCAAATCTATACTTCAAAATTATGGATAATGAACCAGTAATCCTGCTACTATATGTGGATTACTTATTCTAAACTAGAGAAGAAAAGCTCATCACTGAATGTAAAAAGAGACTTGCCGCATAATTTGAAATGAAAGACCTTGGCCTAATGCATTACTTCTTAGGCCTTGAGGTATGGCAGAGTCCAGAAAGGATCTTCCTTAACCAAGGGAAGTACATAGTCAAAATCTTAAAGAGATTCAACATGCTAGAATGTAAGCCCATGGATACACTCATGGAAGTGAAGCTGAAGCTGTTGGTCGATACTTTGTTAGATTTAATAGATGACACACTTTACAGACAGATTATTGGATCACTGATATACATGATGAACACCAGACCAGGCATTTGTTTTTCAGTGAACACCTTGAGTCAGTTTCTGGTAGAGCCTAGAAATGTTCACCTAGTGGCTGCAAAACATGTGATGAGGTACCTTAAAGGTACAATGGATTATGGTATCAGCTATGATGGAGATAATGACTTCACATTAAGTGGATACACTGATTCAGATTGGGCAGGAAGTGTTGCTGACAGAAAAAACACTTCTGGATGTTGTTTTAGTTTGGGATCAACCATGATCTCGTGGTAGAGTAGGAAGCAATCTAGTATTGCTCTCAGCATAGCGAAAGCAGAGTGCATTGCCGCATGTTCTGCTAGATGCAAAGCTATATGGCTTCGAAAGTTGCTGACTGGCCTATTTGACTTGGAGATGAGAGCAACCATGATTCTATGTGACAACCATAGATGCATAAAGATGACAGAGAATCCTGTATTCCATGACAGGTTGAAGCACATAAAGATCCGCTATCATTTCATCTGCAACATGGTACAGAGAGGAGCCTTGAAGCTACAGTACATTAGCATGGATGAACAGGTTGTTGATGTGATGACCAAACCTCTATCTTGTGTAAAGTTTGAACACTTTCAAGATAAGCTTGGTATAGTATAAAAGGACCCTCCCTGAAAAGGGGAGTATATATGTGTTCCTTGCTTCTGACCTCACTGTTAGACGTAAAGCAATATGAGTCATTGCTTCTGACCTCACTGTTAGACATAAAGCAAGACGTTGTGTGTATTCCTTTCTTCTGACCTCGCTGTTATATGTAAATCAAGATGAGTCATTGTTTCTGACCTCGCTGTTAGATGTAAAGCAAGACACTGTGTGTATTCCTTGCTTCTGACCTTGCTGTTAGACGTAAAGAAAGATTAGTCATTGCTTCTAACCTCGCTGTTAGACGTAAATAAAGACGCTGTGTGTATTCCTTGCTTCTAACCTCACTGTTAGACATAAAGCAAGATGATTCATTGCTTCTGACCTCCCTGTTAGACATAAAGAAAGACATTGTGTGTATTCCTTGCTTCTGACCTAGTTGTTAGACGTAAATCAAGATGATTCCTTGCTTATGACCTTGTTGTTAGAAGTAAAGCAAGATGATGATGTGTTCCTTGCTTCTGACCTAGTTGTTAGACGTAAAGAAAGATAATTCCTTGCTTCTGACCTCGTTGATAGATGTAAAGCAAGATGATGATGTGTTCCTTTCTTCTGACCCAGTTGTTAGACGTAAAGCAAGAAGATGTATACCTTGCTTCTGACCTAGTTGTTATATGTAAAGAAAGATGTGACTGACACTGAGATACCATCTTAACAACTGTTACATTGAGTTAGTGTAGTACTGTGATGTGCCAGCCTAGTTCTGTGATGAGGTATCATTTTTTTTAATGATACATATTGATGAAGATGATGATGGAATTCTTTCAAGAATGACGATGTTGCCGATGAAGAAAACTTTCGATGACTCGTAAATATGCCAACCAATGTTCCAAGATGATATTGACGATACTGTCCTCTTGATGCCACTGATTATGTAGACCTCTCTCACCTGATGCTGTTGGAAGAATACCCTTCTTGTTAAGGGGGAGTGTTGAAATAATGTAACTGCAAAGAGTATTCTTATTATTATTGATATATTATTTATAGGATTAATCCCCATTGTGGATTAATCATTTCGGTAATTGTATTAGGACCAAATACCCTTTTGCGGATTGGTCAAAAGACAATTGTAATAGGAAGAATAAGAAGTCGGCCCCAACAGTTATTATTGAGACCCAGAAATATAATAAAGGTGGGTTTACCCACCTAGAGTGAGAGGTCGACCTTGCCAGTGAAGACCCTTCACATGTGCCAGACTTGTATATATAGAGAGGCTAGCACCTCACTTTAACATACAACACACTTGCTCATTTATAAGAGGCAAGCTGCAACTTACCGGTTGGAGAGAGGGAGAAGAGTGGCACATATTTTGGAGAGGACTATCTATATTGGTTTGAGTTATTTCTTGAAATTGTATTGGCAATTTATGATAAGGAATTTTTTGCTAGGTTTTCTTCCCCTAGAGGGCTTCCCAGGAAAAATGTTGTGTCTCTTGTGAATGTGTATTTCTCAGTGATCTTGTTCTTATTTTGTTCTTATCTATTGAAATGAAAAGAACTATAATAATGGAATAAACATTAATAGTAATCGAGGAACACTTGTTTAAAATTATCATCGATCTACGATCCTTGATGCTTTTTGGCATCGACAGGGTAGGACCTGTTTGTTAAAACACTTATCTAATGAAAATCCTCAATTATGAATAATATGATTAAACGAATATGCCAATCTTAAATTTCATGTGTCTTTTCCATGTAGGCATTTCATATGACCTAATTTCATCCCGAGTCACCTTAGGTTTCCTCGTGTCATAGTCACACTTCCAAGTCACTATTTCCACATCAACACTATATGAAAATATGGATCGGTGTTGGAGTTTTTTCCAAGAGATATCAGTGAACTTTGTCTAAATAAAAGCGTTGACTCCCGATCCACCCGTTAAGTTAGAGGAATGATGGGACGTTTTTGGCACACAATAAGATCAGATTCTACCATTTAATAGTCCAATTAATGTTTCAATCCACATACATTTCTACTCCATGCGCTGATCAGACAACATGAATTTTAAATCACTGATGAACCATATTATATACTGTACATGTGTCATCAACTTACGAATGCATTTAATATTAAGTATGAGGTTGATCTGGTGACAGATTTTGTATAACCGTATCTACACCCTGAATTGAATAGTTGATGTGAAAAGGTAAGTATTATCTTTGGTTAAATCACTAAGATAGCTTTGAACACTTTCATTCTACACACAAGTTTTGAAGCGAAGAAAGCGTCTCAAGAGTTGCGTTTGATTCTCAAAAAATTCAAAAAAGCTAGGTTAAGCTAGTGTGAAGAAGAGGTATGTGTTAATTTTAATATTTCAACGGTTTCATTTTTATGTATCAACATTTTATATGCAACATGGTGTCTAAACGTTGTTCTCTCTACAAGAAAAAATGCCTCCAAGGAAGCCAATGACTAGATGCTTTCTGAGAGCACCAAAATTGAAGGAAGCAGAGATTGGTGAAGGATCTTCTCCCGGCATTGCAAAGAAGTTGGAATTTTCTCCCAGGGTGGAACTAGTCATTAAAACATCGACTAAGAGGGAATTTACTCAACCCCCTGCTTTTGGAGATACAGAAGCAACCACTATATCAAAGATGATTCTCCCACAATGGGGAGATTTGTTCAACATAATTAACTGGGAAGATTACCTTGATTTTATCCCCCACAGTGACTCAATAGAGGGATTACTTAGGATTGGACTTCTCTTGAACATATGAACGACACGACAATGGTATTGGTAGAATTGACTCAAGGATGACCCAAGACATGAACTTGCGGAGGGCCAAACGAGAGACAAATGGATTTCCCAACCCAAATATAATGATAAAATGGGTGCCATGTTGAAGAGTGACTATTACTGCCACTAACAAAAATACAGAGACACATTTCTTTCCCAAAATCCCCCCCACCATTTCTAGCGAGTACCTCTTTATTTTCACGCAAGATTGAGGAGGATAAAATATGCTTCTTAATGTAAGCTCATCCTTCAGATGAGTCCCTCAGATTATTTTTAACGAACCCTAAGAAGGAGTGGTTTGATTCCATATAGGTCTTTCAATGTTTGTTTAACGAGTCCAAAGAGATAAAGCTCGGGGGTTTTTCATATTTAGAGAGTCTAAAAAACACTTAAAGAGAAATCTCTCAGTTCCTTTTTCATAAATTAGTTTGATGAGACTGAAAAAGTGATAACCTACTTCCCACCAAACATTTTCTTCAAATAATTTTACGAGCGTGAAAAGAACAAGGTCGTTCGACAATCTTTTCGTTTTTACGGAGAGTGAAAAGAGCTTAAAGTATACTCCATAAGTTTCGGTTTTTTTGTGTTACCATGATGAGTACGAAAATACGACAAAAGTATACTCGGTTGCAGTCTCATGATTGGTGAGCACGAGAATGAACAAAGACTGAGCTCAAGGTTTTTCCTGAAAAACCTAAAAAGTATTTGTACATGCAACAAACATAAAAACAAATTAAGAAAGATATATGTGTTCCATCATTTAAGCTCCTAGTTTCTTCATCTGCTAAAAATCAAAATACTCACAATACCATTATACCTTTAGGTTTTGGGTAAAGTGCATAAAATAATATAAAATATCAGTAGAAAAAGTAAAAATTTAATAAATATAGAAAAAACTCTTTTTAACCATTCCATTGTCATTTTACCCAAAACTTGTCCAAAAAACCCTATTTTACCTCAAACTTCCATTGTCGATTGTGGGAGGCACAAGCAACCGTTCAACGAATGACTTCGGCTAAAAAGGTAATATTCTTGTCCTCTTCCTTTTCCATGGATTAATTTTTATTTTTACTGGTTAAAAAATAGTTTTTGAGTTAGATTTTATGAGGGTAGGTGCGCGTAGGGATCGCCGCAGGTGGCGTACATCGTGCCCTGCAGAAACTGCAGGTTTCCGTAGTTGGCCTTATGGATGACCTATGGTGATTCTGCACTATGAAAAAACCTCACTTGCATCATACATAAGTCAAAAATTCTTTATATGTGTTTGGCCAATAAAAATTTCCAAGGGAGAAAAATAAAGATGTTGACTTCTCCTTATGGCTCCAATGCAGGTTTTTGACCATCAAAATGTTGGAGTGGAGGGAGAGAGAACATGAGGATGATGATTACTTCTTCGGGAATGACCTGGGCACAACTAATTCCCTCCGATATTGTGGGCTCCTGAATTTCTTCAAGATCCAGGGCATGAGTACCCAATTGAGGTTACTTGAGTATTTAGTCCACATGTGGGATGTGGATCAACAAGTATTCCATGTAGGGGCCCACATACTCTCTCTATATATCGAGGGTATCTATTTTTTGATGGGATTATCTCTCTGTGGATCCCGTGTGACTTTGACAGGAGGCAGAGGTGGTGGTTTACTGATTAGTGAGTATGTTTATCGGTATTGTGAACCAGAAGCCGAGAGACATAGTGGCAAGGTTTCCATTAGGAATATCCAGGATTTACCCCTTTAAACTATCCTTTTCACTATCTCACATATGGCAGGGAGTTCATCTCCTCACATGGCTCTCCAGAGTTACTTCCAATATGCAGTGGAGTGCATGGAGCCTTGGGTATTTAATTGGTGCGATGGAGTTATTCATAGCATGAAAAAACAACCGACAAAGTGTAAGAAAGGTGACCTGAAACAGTTCGGGTATGGGTCTATTTTAGTTTCCTTCTTCCTGGAGAGGGTTCCACACTTGCGTTTATAGGTAGAGTGGGGCCTATCAGCCCCACAGGATTCAAGGATTAAAATATGGTGTTACCTCATGGCTCGACACATAACGAGCCCCATTGTCCAATATAATGACATTTTCTTCGATTGGTTGATGCCCCAAATACTGATGATAGATGATTATGCATATGCCATTTTGGACTTCAGAGGTGACCCAAACTTGGTTCCGCCTGAAGGTTATCAATGGGGGAACTTAGGTAAGAAGTACATTTTTTTTTATAATGTTCTTGTAAATTTTGAAATACAATTTTTTTTTAATGTTTTTAATATGATAACTAATCAAAAACCCTTTGACAATGCAGATGTAGGACCAAACTGGCCTCTAGGTACATCCCCCATCTAGAGACGAGGGGAAGCAGTCGAGGTAGTAAGATTGATTGCTGCTAATTACACGGAAATCGAGCAGAACCTGGAGGGGTTGATAACGGATGTCCCATATATCTCTATCGATGAGATCCCAAGACGTTACCAATGCCATACTATGGGTGTATCTAGTTCTCTTAGTTGACTACTCCGTAGGGTAGCACGGGCAGTTGTGTTTATCGTGAGAAACATCCTTGATGCTATTTTTGTATATGAAGCTCTGTGTTTCACATTTTTTGATATTTTGGTCTTCAAAGACAAAAACACTTTTTTGTAAAAACTTTTCTCATTATATATACACGAGGCTTCTACTGACTTACTTGCTTTATATACAAAATGTGAAAAGTGATTGGATTTATAAATGTCTCAAATGTATGTCTAACACATAATTAGCTAATGTGTCTGTTAATGTATTTAGATATCTAGGAATGTGTTGATATTCAATATAATCAAAATGATGCTCCAAGAGGTGAATTCATAAATATACCCTTAACAAAGTAGAAATTTGGATAGAATAGACA
This sequence comes from Picea engelmannii, assembly GCA_009831015.1. Lineage (NCBI taxonomy): Eukaryota > Viridiplantae > Streptophyta > Pinopsida > Pinales > Pinaceae > Picea > Picea engelmannii. Next base: position 392,876 of record ML799083.1, on the reverse strand, counting down.
TTACTCAATTGTAGTACTACTAACTGTGAATCGAGCCATACAACAAGATGACGGATTCCAAGTGAAACAATGTCGGTTAACAATTCAATGTCTGCACTGTATTCCGTGATATTGTTAGTTGCACAACCGAGGCAAACACCGTGTAGACTAATTAATTCATTCGTAGGTGCATAGATTGCCCAAGCAGCAAGTGATAAGTTCCGAGTACTACGACTAGCACCATCGGCGAAGCCAAGGTAGGGTAGCGAAGACACCGACATCTAGAAACCAAGCACAATTCAAGGTAAGCAGTTGGGGGTTGAAACCAAACAATGAAAAAACACACACAAGTAGCACACAAGAGTATGATACGGTAAAAATACAAGAACTCATGCAAAATTGACTTAAAAATACTACTTCTTCAATTAAAGACCATTTTTGGGTTCACTCAGAGGAATTCCATCATAATCCACTAACTCATAAGCTCCCTTCTCCAACACTTGTTTGAAAATATAAGGGCCTCGCCACATAGCTTGAAATTTTTGGGCCCCTAGTAAATCACGATCTTGTTCATAAAGGAGAACAAGATCACCCTCAGAAAAAAAATGTGGCTTGACATTTTTTTCGTATTGGGATTTAACACATTTCTTCTGGGTTTCAATAACTAGGGCAGCACCATGGCAGGTTTTGTCTAATTGCATTAGATACAAAAGACGCTCTCCTTTAGTAGAGGTGTTTGGGAGAAGTTCAACAACTAGTTTCAAAGATGGTATCTCACATTCAATCAGTAAGACAAATTCGATACCATACACTAATTGAAAAGGCGCAAATCCTGTGGTAGACTTCATAGATGTCAGATAGGCCTGTAATTATGAAAACAACATTGTGTGCCAACTTTTCTTTTGAATTCCTATTATTCATTGAATCATAGTAATAAGAACTTTGTTTATCGCTTCAACTTGGCCATTGGCTTGTGGGTAATAGGGGGTTGAGTTTTCATGGTGAAGATCGAACTTTTCGATAAGCCTGGACACCATGAAATTTCAAAAATGGCTACTGTGATCAGTAATGATAGCTTGCAGGATTCCAAATCGAGTGATGATATGATTGAATATGAACAAGACTTCAGTTTGTCCAGTGTTATCGAATGTAGGCATCGCCTTGGCCCATTTCGTGAAATAATCCACAACTAAAATGATGTATCCATGCCTTCTGGTTGAGTGAGGGTTACATGTCATGAAATAAATGCACCATTTTACGAAGGGACCAACGAAAACTACAAGATGTAAAGGAGTGAGATGAGATATTATCTTGTTATTGTACGTTTGGCAAGCATGGCATTTTTGGACAGTTGTAATGCAATCTTTGAAAAGTGAGGGCCAGAAATACCCTGCTCGCAAGATCTTTTGGGTAGTAGCATACCCTCACATATGACTGCCACATACTCCAGAGTGACAATCATTCAGAGCTTTCTAAGCCTCATCATAAGTGAGACATCATCGGAAAATAGGGTCAATACCACAGTGATAAATAGTGTCACTGAGAATGATGTATTGATGGGCTTAACACTATATACAACGATGATCCATACTAGAAAGGTTAGGATGGAAATTTTGAGTCTGGAGATATATGATAATATCTCTGTACCAAACGTCATCAAAACTGATCAAAAAAAGGGATTCGTTAGGTAATGAATCCCCTGGCACATTTTTTGTCTCAGCAGAGGGAAGGCCAAATATTATTTTGGAGAAAACCAAATATTTCTTAGTCTTAGCGTGTTCAAACTCTAAGTTAAACTCCTAGAGAATTAGTATCCATTTGGAGTACTTGCCCCCTAGCAATTGGTGTGTAAGGATGTGCTACATAGGGTTGCAATCGGAAATAACAATGGTTCTGTAGAATAGGATATAATGACAAAAACGTTGGACAACTTGAACAACTGCCAAGGATAGTTTCTGCACATCTAGGTATTTGGCTTCAGTGGTCGTGAGACTTTAACTCAAATAGTAAATTACATGTTCATCGTGCAAATAATATTCTTGGACTAAAACCATTGCAATGGTAGAGTTTGAAGCGGTGAGGTAGAGGAAATAGTCTCAACTATAATCTGGTGGGAAAAGTAGTGGTATATGGGTTAGGGAAAGTTTCAAAGCTTCAAAGGCTTTGTTGACAGTATCGTCCCATACAAATTCGTAACCTTTATTCAACAGTTGAGTAAATCCTAGTGTTAACTCAACGTAATTGGGAATGAATCGACGCAAAAAGTTTTCCTTCCCTTTCAAACTTTGAAGCTGGTGTAGCGTGGAAGGAGGAAGTAGATTAAGGATAGCCTCAATCTTCAAAGGGTTGACCCTAATTCCATGAAGTGACACAATAAAACCTAGAAGTCGGTCGGAATCCACACAAAAACACATTTGTGTGGGTTTAAACATATACGATAGTAACGACAATGAAGGAAAATGTCTCGGAGATGGGTCGGGTGATCTTGGTGATGCATGGAATGCTCTGATTGGTCATCGATATATGGTTGTATGATGTGCTTGATATTGTGAAAACCATAAGACATGGTGCATTGAAAAGTCACACCAACATTCTTCAAACTGAAAGGAAGTTTTTGGTAGGCAAAGGTACCCCAAGGAAAAATGAAAGTAGTTTTGTATTGATCCACAGGAAAAATATTAATCTGATTATAGCCAGAGAAACCGTCCATTAAAGAGAAGATTTCACTCCTGGTGTAATTGTCGATGATTTGGTCGACGAAGGGGGTTGGATAATTGTCCTTAGTACAAGATTTATTTATATCCCTATAATTGACACATACAAGGATCGTGCCTTGTTTTTTATTTACTGGAACTAGATTGGATACTTAATTTCTTAAATCCACAGGATAGATAAAGCCAACCTTAAGAAGTTTTTCAAATTTGAGCTTGATAGCAGCGGATTTACAAGGGTGGAAAGGGAAATGTCTTTATCGAATAGGTTTAGCATCCGAGTAGGTCTTAATTTTATGCACAACGATATCGGGATCAATACCCAACATCTCTTCATAGCTCCAAGCAAAGATGTCACATAATTCTTGAAAAATGGATTTATAAGTGACGACTTCATCAACGAAACATGAAGCTCTGATGTGAACATTCTCAACAACTCCAATTTTAATGGATGTGTCAAGAGGAATGGTGGGTGAAATGTTACTCAGGCTCCCTTCATAAAGAACATCGTGTGTTGACTCAGGAACAGAGGAAATGACAACAATGGTCGATGGAGTCGAAATCCATTGGTAACTCTCTATGGTGTGTTGTTCTAGTAAGGGAATGGAATGGTAATGTCCATCATCCCATGGGGTGTCTTCCATGGACATAACTGACATGATCATCTCATCTGTAGGAAATATTATGCGAAATGGATTGGGAGATGAATCACAAAGAGAGGGAGTAGAAGGGTTTGTCAATTGAATGGCTTGATAAGAAGATTCAACCGAACTTAAGGGAATTTTTTTTCCATAGTGAAGATAATCACCAGGGTTAGGTACTATCCACGGGTCGTGAGAAATGGGATTTTTGCGAATAGAGGTGGAAATCATGTTGATTGAGGCAACAAAAGGAGGTGGAATATTGGGTGGTGGGATTAGGAATGTACCCATCAAAGTTGAATATTTTAGAATACCCACACCGACATTCTCATACACGGGAGGTGTCTTCAAGATAAATGGTACATTGCTAGTAAAGGAATCAGAATTGAAAAAGGCTAGTTGGTCAACAGTGATGACCTTTCCTTGGTGTGGGAAATGTAACACATGAAAAAGGGTAGACACAACTACATGCATGGAATCAATCCAGCTATGGCCAAGTAAGAGGTTATAATCAAGAGGTGCATCAAAGACCTCGACTTTGACATTGACTGATTTGCCTTCCAACGTAATAGACAATGAGGGAAGAACACTGTAGGGTTTAAAACCAGAACCATTGAAGGCATTAAGTGTATTGTGTGATTCAATGAGGAGTGAAAGACATAGCGCACGTCAAGATGTCCTCGTCAATAACAGTTCTACAGATATTCTTGTTCTCTATGACAACTTGGATTTGAAATGTTAACTGAGGAAGTAACCTTGGAATGTGATCTTCCAGTTCAAATATTATCAAATTCATATCTGTGGGATAAATTCCACTAATGGCCTTTAACAGTGCCTTCCGTTGAGCGAGACAACTTTGAAGGACTTCAAGAGATGACATCGTGGAGGGTGCTTGTGCAAGATCTTCTAAAATACTGTAGTTTTGAGTAGCATGCGCATGAGGATTAAAGGAAGACTTTCGAACAATGCCCTTTGGAGGGGGACATAGAACTGTATCGAGACCCAGTCGTTTGACATGAAGAGGACTGTTGGGAGGTGAATTTGAGGGAGGCGTTTGAACCAACGAAGGTGGTAAATCGTCAACTTTCTCCTTTGAGGAAGAGTAATCCTTGGCCCGAGTTGTGATTGCAACGTCCTTATTTTTAGAATCACCAGTACACATAAGGACATACAAAGTGGTGGAGGTAGATGGTTGGTCATGAATGACCAATTGGGCCTGTTGTTGAGAAGGGAAATTTTGTGACAAAACGACAGGTGTGGGAGGCTTCCTGATCCCTTGAAGGAACTTGGTGACCTTGACACGTCTTGGACAATATTTTGTGTAGTGATTGTCACCACAAATAAGGCAAGGATATCAAGGTTTATGCCTATCCTTATCTTCAACATGTTGCGTTTTGGATTTTTCAGATTGTGGATTATTATTTTTATCCTCCTTATTCATACCCTTTCCTTTTTTAGATTTATTTTTTTCAGTAGGGGTAGATTGAATGGAGTTAAACTCAGAAGTTTTTTTGGTGGAAGGAGTAGGAGTCGGAGAACTTTGAACATTAGAAGTAGTAGATTTGGGATTGGTGTGAGTGGCCGATGTGGATTTAACATCAGCATGGAAGGTGCCAATCACACCATCAACAACATGATAAGCTATTGGGGTTATTGAAGTAGTGGTGGTAGAAGGGAGAGGATCGTCAGGGATCAAGTCATAAAGAGTGTCTGTTTGCGAATAAACAAGATGTAGGTACCGAGTGCGATTGATCGCCTTCTCTTCAGTGAAAAATCCACCCATGGAAATATCATGGGAAAGTTTACTAATGAATGATTTGGTGAACCATTCATCCAATAACTAATTGGGAAGGTTGATTTTGATCAAGCGTCTCCTCCATCTCCACTCATGAATGTGATCGGAGATGTGAGTGGCAGAAGATTTCTTAAAGGAACTCAAAATATCGGTTCTTGTCTCATAGAGGGTTGAAAGTTGGTAATGTGTGAGAAAATCCATGGCTAGGGTATTGAAGTCGTTAAAGAAGGCTCGCGATAATTCTATGTACCACTTTGCAGCCGAACCCATGAGAGCTCGTTGGAAGATTCGTGACTGAATGTAGTCGTCCATCAAAGAGTTGGACGAACACCAAAGGTGAAAGGTCATAACATGATTGTTTGGGTCTTCTCCCGGTCAACCATCAAACTTAGGAATGTCGGATGATAATTTCACTGGAATGACGGGCCAATGGGGAGAATGTAAGATAGGGTCATTTAAGATTCGAGACAAGTCAGGTAAATCCAAAGTCGCTAGAAAAGGAAACTGTCGATTCACTTGAGGATATTGGTGACTTTGGGGAGGATGTCTCGTCGGTATACCAGTAGGACCATAAGCAATCTACATGTAAGTAGACATTCCTAACATATTCGGCTGGGGAGGATTTTGAGGCACACAGCCGGCAGGGTTGGTTTGATTTGGAATTTTTCCATGGGGAGGAACATTCGACTGGAAGTTTGAACCCCAAGTAACATTCAGGGACCTTGGATATGGTTGGCTGAGATTGGGTGGAACAAAAGAGTTATATTGAGAATTTTTCCCTCCAAATGATTGTGTACTTCCTTAGAGAGGAAGAATCCAAGGTATAGGTGTAGTTTTCTCATAAACTGGGATATCGGTGCCAGCTTGGGAGTGCCCCCCGAACTGAGGTTGCACCCTAGATGATTGTGGATTTCCTTGGGAAATAATATTACAAAGTTGGGATAGTGATCCGGGTGTGGTTTATCCATACAGTGGGTTATGGGTTCTACCTTGAGAGTGTCCTCCAAGTTAAGGTCGTGTCCCGACTTGAGATTGACTGCCAACGGGAATCTGGTAACCAGAAGTGAACAAATGATTGTTGCCTCCAATTGGATTGGAGCCACGAGGGTCGGATCCCCCAAGAAAAGGTGAATAAGACCCTCCAGAGAGGACTTGGGAAGGTGTAGGAAAAAACCAACAACAACATTGTACCTAGGGGGAACAAAAATTCCAGAAGCTCCAGATGGAACCTGGGTAGGAATAACAACGAAAGAATTCAGAGCTCTATACCCAGGTGGGAATGAAAGATTTGGTCTAGATGGGGGCGGTGTCCCAATGGGAGCTTAATTAACCACCACATTCCTGATAGGAATATTCGTAGTGTGCAGAACCATAGTAGAATGGGCCATCTGGAGAGAAAAATCCGAACTAGGACCAATTGATTGTGTGTCTGGAACGACGGTAATATTGCTAGTTGAACTAAAAACAAGATCTAAAGGTATCGTGTAGGTAATATAAGTTTTAGGAAGTTCTGATATGATAGGTGTATTAGGACCCACCCCTAAGTTGTTGTAAAGGTCCTGCACCGTGCGAGGTGGTTTCCAAATATATCAGTAGTCAAAAGGGGATTCTCGACTATAGGGCCTATATGGGGTTCGATCAATATTCTAGAAGTTTCAACAACAAGATCTCCTGATGAATTCATCTGAAGAATACGTCTCTCGTATCCAGGAGGTATTCAAAAATCCTCTAGAGAATAAAAAATAATTCGGAAATTTTCTAAAGAGTCGATTCTTTCCACTCATGAAGTTATGGTGTCCTGGACCGCTCCCTGCTCAAGAGAGCCCTCCGATGTATTAGGAAGAAAAGGGAGATAACCTTTCGGATCTTCTAGGGGTATTCCTTGCATCCTACATGAATGATGTGGAGGGTCAATGTTGGATGAACCAAAAATTTTACGGAAAAAATCTATGGCCAACTATGGAAACAAACAACATTTGCTAATAAAATCTATAAATCAACCCAAGCAAAAAAACCTTCTTATTTCAAAGTTACTAGTTGGTGATGAAATCCAACATCGTGAAGTCAAGATAAGAAGGGGCTAGGATAGAGCGGGTGGAAAAGTTACATTGACGACCTTCTTAACAGACTTACACCCTGGTGCAAGCTCCCACACATAATTGTGGGTATACCCTCCAAGGAGCCCGAGTGAGTTTGGCCAATGTTGATTCCAGGTACCTTGAAGACTTGCCCCTCCACAGTCACCTTGTGTAAGACTCTAAAGAGATAGGCTACTAAGGTTACCAAGAAAAATAGTGATGCCTGGGGAAATAGTCGATAGTCCAATCCACGCATAAGGGCAGGGTATCTAACCCGAAATCAACTCGAAAGGATTCCACTCATAATTGTGCGTATACCTTCAAGTGACCCCCATAATACGTGCAATATGTACACTAAGACCAACAAAGAAGGGTGAGTAACTCTGCCAGCCTTAATGCAACCTCAGGTTTGACCCTTGTGTGAGAAGGGCCTCCCTGGACAAAATATTGCCAATGGATTTGAACACTCCCTATCACAAGATTCTACAGTGTGTTTTATGATTTGGAGAGTGTGCCTCACAACCTATTCCAAATAACTATCCTAGCTAATGTTGGTGTAAAAGAGCCCTAGAAAATAAAAGTTACTAATTAATTTTACAATTACGTAGTGTTTTAGAGGTTGTTGTTTACGCAAGAGGGAGATGGAGATGAAACTGATGTCGTATGAGACCTTCACCCAATAATATGCAAGAAGAGATGAATGATGCAATGTTTCAGTTCAATGAAATCTAATTACAATAGGGAGAAAGTATGTTTCCAGAAACACAAACGCTAAGAAATGTCATCTATTTTCTTGAATGAACATGATTTCAAACAATCATAAGAAATGAAATTTCCCAATTTGTTCCCTTGTAAAAAAATAAAAATTGAATGCAAATAATTTTCTTATGAATGATTACTTACAAAGAATCAGATGACTTTAATTCTTCCTTTCCAAAACCAGATCAGAGGTATACTGAAGAAAGGAAACGTAATCAATGAAAATAGACACACTCAACAAAATACCCAAATCAAACTTTCAATGAAGATAAGAATAAAGATGACAGGAAAATGTTTCACTGAATGAAAATGAAAATGACTTTCCAAACAAAAAGAAATCCAAAAATGCAAAATAATACAAAAATTTACTCAAAGGAAAGACTTTTAATCAATCAAGCACTCATATTCAAAATCAGATATTATATCCTTGTTGATAAAAATCAAGAAGCAAAAACTAATAAAATGATAAAGAAGGGTTTTCAAACTCTTAAAATCAATCAACAACAAGTCTTAAACTCAGAAATCAATCAGATACTGGCATCAAAAGTTCTTCCCAGGTGATCAAAGAAAATATGAGTGTCAGAAGACCAAAATACCTAATCCAAAAAAAATTAGAGGAAACATCGCATCCCAACAATAGGGTACAATGTGGCGATCAAAGGTTTTTGCAGGATAGCTATGGGGTAGGATGCAGAGAGTCCGCAATGGTCTAAAAATTTAGGGTGCGGTGATTCAGGAACGTCACAGGCTTCATATGGGATACAATGTGGCTATGTTTGTAAACAAAAGAAAATTGGAAAAAGGACAAAGAGTCTAAATGAACTTTCAAGTCCAGAGAGTCTGGATGGATCACCCACAGACTCACGAACTGAATTAAAATGAAAAGAGGTAGGCTAAAGGAAATTGGAAAACAAAAAACAAAAAACAAGTCCTATCCCAATGGAGTTGCCAATTTTGTTATTGGATTAATCGGTAAATGTAGACATAAACTGATCTCCCTAGATCCACCTAGATCTAGAACAAAACAAGACAAGACATGGCACTTTATCTAAGATCTAATCATTGAATTTACTATCAAACAAAAGATGAGTGACATACCTTTGAATATCTCTTCCTTATATCTCTGTTGTCCCTGCTTCGCTCCAGTTCTCTTGTGATATTGGATCTGCAATGACACAAACCAACCAAAGTGAAAGCAGCAATAGTATATTCAATGACAAGTTGTGCATATGATCAAGAAGTCATGCAATAAAATGAGAATGATTTTATGGGAAATAAACATGCCACTGTATTATATTAAGTAAAAGTGGAAGATACAACCAAACAACCTTGATGTTGCAAGGTTCCCTTTTAGTGGTGCTTTTCTCCAACACACACACTTGCTCCAAACTTGCATGAAGAATATCCACAATAGCTTGATGGACAAATGAATACCTCAAACATCAATTAAAGTAGAATTCATCACACAGCTCTCATCCTATTCCTTCATTAATTCCTTGGTTTCTTACTTACTGCTTTGCTTAACCTTTTCCATGAGAAATCCATCATTATATAGGAGAAAGAGAGATGGTTAAAGAGATTGGGATGATCCCACCAAATCAGAGAAGTGAGTAGGATCCCAACCATACGGATGCCACCTCATATTCTAGAAGATCCCTTCTATAACTTTCATGAAATTCAACCTTTTATCAGTCCTCAAACATCGTCACACCCTAACTATAGGGTAGCCCGCGGAAATGCCACAAACCAGTTTCAGAGTAGATTATGGTGATCAGGTATTTCGGCATTGTACCTTATGGTTGACCTGTGGCAGCCTTCTAAAAACAATTTTTGTAGAAGAGGAAGAAAGTCACTTTTCTCATGAGGAAAGGTTCTTTTGGAAGCCTGAACACATGTTGTAGAAACATCACGAGAGTGACTAAAATAATGTGTAACAACAAACACACAGATAATGAATTTTAAGAATGCTAACTTAAATTTGTATTTTTCTTTGGCAAGATGGTTCTTGAATGGAGATAAAGAGAGCACGAGGAGGTCGATGTTGCTATGGATCGATATTCGGGGACCCAAATGGCCTTAAAGAGATGTGGATTATATAAATTTTGGGCACTCAAAGGAATGAGGTCCTAAGTGAGGTTGCTGGAGATGCTTTTAGGTTCCAGGACCCTAAGAGTGAAATCTTCAACCTCGATGGGAAACCATTGAGAATTGAAGTAGAGTATATCTAATTTTTTACTAGATTATCACGCTGGGGAGAGGTTGTAAACCTCATATCATGGGGATCAGGGAGAAGAATGAAAATAGAAGTGTACATAGATGCCCACTGTGTAGCAGGGACCCTGAAGGTCGGGAGTCAACTCCTTATCTGGGTAATAAAAAATCTCAGCCTAAAGATTATTGTCCTTGTATTCACCAAGATCACAGGTTCGACCTCATTGCATCAGGTTTCGATGCCTCTCATGTTCTATGCAATGTAGTGTATGATACCCACAATATATGACTGGTGTACCTCACTACTGGAAAATATGAAGATCCATTTGACAGAGTGAAAAAAGGGGAGTAATAGGAATTTTTGGTTTGCCTCTATCCTATGCAGTTTCTTTTTCGACCAAGTTCTAGTTTTGGGACCTAGAGATGAGATTCTTCCTAGAGGACCTTGCGATCTAGCCATGGCATGGTGGATCGAGGTAATGAGGCAACAGGGGGAGGTAGGGTGCCCACACCCTATGACGAGGATTTCTTCTTCTGGTGGCAGTGACAAGTCATTTCCCTAGATGATTATCCCTATGCAGGGATCAAATTCAAAGGGGGTCCATACATCCGAGTCCCACTAGGGACCGCCTATGGTGCAATAGGTATGTCCAAAGTTTTTAAATATGCCATTTTTTTTGTATTTTTGTATAATAGAACAAAAATATTTTTGGATGGTGCTTAAGTATTAACTAGACACTTTTGTAATGTAGATGTGGGTCCGCAACGAATGGAACGGTTTCCTTGACATCGATGGAAGAACTGGGGATACGAGCCAATGGGGGGAGAAGCTGAGAGAGTCCTACAAAATGTGGAGGGAAACCTGTCTCGTTTGACTCTGAGGATTCCAATAGTTTAGGTAGAGGATCTGCTTGAATTGATGCAACGACAGGTGGTTGGTTTACCTAGAGCTTGGGTACAGCTCTTTAGGCATCTCGCAAATTCCATAGTTTGTTACCATGACACACATTTGGTGCCACATGCATATTTGTCATGGATATTGTAGTACCTGATGTATATGTATTGAGGGTATTAGGCCCAATTTTGTACTATAAACACCATATTTTTTGAAATATATAAAATGGGATCTTCGAATTTACTTATATTTTACAATGTGTACATTGATGAGATGGTTTTATTTTATTTAGTTCTATGACAAATGTCAATCCAAAACACCGGATACATGATTAGAACTCCTAGGAATATGATAATAAGTAATAAAATCAAATTGTCATTCTAAAATACATACTCGTAGGAATCATTGGAGTAAAGTAGGATCACACACATGGTAACTGTCGTTCAACTGACATACTACTAACTAGGAATCCAGGCAAACATCTAATGAGAGAATACCATGTGAGATAACATCATGAAAAAGTTCTATAATGACGTTATATTTGGTCACATTATTTGTGGATGGCCCTAGGCATATGCCACTTGAAGACACCAGTAGACCCTCGGGTGAGTAAACCACCCAAGCGATGGAAGCCAAGTTATGTGTATGATGACCAGTTCTGTCTGCGAATCCTAGGTAGACCGAAGACTTCGTTGACATCTGTCAACCAAGTGAAAACTCGATAGGCAACCCGAAGACTAAAATAAAGGAAAAAAATATATACACTAAATTACATCAGTATACAAAGAGTTCCGCTCGAGCTTGGGGCTCAGGCGTAACATCTTTTCAAGTATAGCCCATTTATGGGCTCAACCAACATATTCCCTTCATAATATTCTAACTCATAGGCTTCTTTTTCTAGAACACGTCACATGATATAAGGACTATGCCACATGGGTTTAAACTTTCCTGCCCCCAGTGGTTCCTTGGCTTGATCATACAAGAGGACCAAGTCACCCTCAACGTACAACTAAGGAAAAACAGACTTATCGTATTGAACCTTGAAATGTCTTTTGTTCACATCGATAGCTATAGAGGAGTCTCGATGCTGCTCATCAAGACTCTTTAGATGTATGAGGTGTCACTCAAGATCAAAAGTTTTAGGTAGGAGTGCGACTACCAACTTCAGAGAAGGAATTTTACATTCAATAGGTAATATCTACGCCACACCCTGTACTAACTGGAAAGGGGAAAACCAATGGAATTCTTGACCAAGGTTCGGTATGCCCAGTGCATGGGATATAGCATGATGTGCTAGTCAGATTTACCCAGGCTGACAGCTTTTTGCAAAATGTTCTTGAGAGACTTGTTGACGGCCTCTACTTGTCCATTTTCCTAGGGGTAATAAGGATAATAATGACCATGTCTAAACCCTATCTTAGATTCTATCTCTTTCATCATCTCGTTTTGAAAGTGACTGCCATGATCAATGACAATCTCACTCGGGATACCCAATCGGGAAATAATTTGATTGAATACGAAGAAGGCGAAAGTATTCCCATCTAATTTAACTATAGGCATGGCCTCATCCCACTTATTAAAGTAGTCGATGACCATGATAATGTGTCGATGCTCCCCAACCGAAGTTGGGTTGTAATCCATGAAATCCACCCCCCACTTGGTGAAGGGACCGATGGTAATGACTGGGTGAAGAGGGTCTATATGCAAGCACATTTTCCGAGTGAACATCTGGCAGGGTGACACTTCTTAACCAATTCAATACAATCTTTAAATATAGTAGGCCAAAAATTATTGGCTCGTAAAATTTTTTGGGTTGTTGCAAGCCTGGATAGATGACCACCAAAATCTCCATTGTGGCAATCTTTTAGGATTGAAAAGGCTTCTCCATGAGTTAAACAATGACACAAGATATTTTCTACTCCTCGACGATACAAAATGTCATGGACTATAGTATAATTCTTATCTTGGTACCTTACACGTCATCGGTCATCTCGAGAGAGATGTTGAGGGAACTTCAAAGTTTGGATATAGAGAACAATGTCTCCATACCATGGGTCATACGATGAGACAAGAAAAATGTGTTCATTTGCAAACGAATCAACATGGATGACATCCTCATCTAATCATGGAAAGTCGGATATTAACTCCATGAAGACTAGTGATTTCTTGGATTTCGCAAAAGAGAAATCGAGATCAAACTCTTTTAAAATGACAATCCATTTATTATATTTTCCCCCTATGATACACCTAGTAAGGATGTATTGAAATGGATTGACATCGACAATCACAGTAGTCTTGAAAAGTAATATATAATGACACAGACATTGGACTACGTGCATAGAAACCAAAGCTAGATTTTCAACGTGAGAATAATTAAGCTCAGGACCAACTAAGTTTCGACTAAGATAGTATATGACGTTCCCATAGAGCTCATCATCCTCCTGAACCAAAACCATACCAATCGTCTCCTCAGACGTGGTGATATAAAGCAAGTAGTCTCTACTATAGTCAGGAGGCTTCAGTAGAGGCACCGATACCAAGGCTTTCTTCAAAGCATCGAAGGACTCTTGGGTTCACTCATCCCAGATAAAATGGGTGTCCTTATTCAAAAGGCGCATGAAACCCTTAGTGATATTGGCATAATTCAATATAAACCGACGAATAAAGTTAGCTTTCCCCTGCAAACCTTGAAGTTGTCTAATTGTCCGTGGGGGAGGCAATTGATATATTGTTTCTACCTTTAAAGAATCTACCATGATCTCGGTCTCAAAAACTAAAAAACCCAAAAGATGACCAGACTTAATGCAAAAGATGCACTTGTGAGGGTTCAACCGAATTCTATAGTAACGACATATTTAAAAAACAAGCCGAAGGTGCATAGCATTATATTCTCTCTTGCGAGAGTGAGCAGCAAGATCATCAAGGTAAGCTTCGACTATATTCTTAAGATTGTGAAAAGAAAAAGTCATGGCACACAAAAAGGTTTCTCTGATGTTTTTAAGGCCGAAAGGCATTTTCCGGTATACGAAAGTACCCCAAGGACAAATAAATTCCATATTGTGTTGATCCTCATTTTTAATTTGAATTTGGTTATATCCTGAAAATCCGTCCATAAAAGAAAATACTTCGCTTCCCACACACTCATTGAGAATATGATCAATGAAAGGTGTTGGGAAGTTGTCTTTAGGACAAGCCTTGTTCAGGTCACATAAATCCATACATACACGGATGTTTACTTCCTTCTTATCCATAGGAATGGGGTTGGATACCCATTCAGTCAAGGGAACCAGGTAGATGAAGACAACATTAAGTAGCTTCTCCACCTCTGCCTTAATAGTAGGGGGCTTCCAAGGGTTGACAACTCTAATAAGTTGCCGAATAGGCTTAGCATCCAGATAAATTCTAATTTCATGTTTGAAAATATGAGGGTCAATTCTTGGTATCTCATAAGACCAAGCAAATACATCCCAAAATTCCTTGAAGAGTTTGGTGTAGATCGAGATTTCTTCTGGCGAACAATCTACACCAATATTAATGTTTTCAACCTTGCCAGGGGTATGAGAGATATCAATCATGATGGTAGGAGAAATAATCACCATGTTTCCTTCGACATAAATGTCATGCATATCAAGTAGAACTACGGCGTGACCAACTATCTCACTCAAAGTAGATCGAAAATCATCTTGTTCGATTCTTTCAAGATCTAGGAGAAAATAAGAGCGTTGATGCATATCATCCCAAGGTTTGTGAGAACCATTCATGGCTTCGATGATAGCTTCATCCGAATGAAAAGTATCATCGAGAAAATCATGTGAACAAGACAATGAGGTGGACCACACGAGCCTGAGAATAGGATCCTCCTCGTCTGTCGGCGAGGTAATAGGATCAGGATCGACATAAGAGTTAAGAACAAATTGATACACAATCTCTACTGCCGATAGTGGCATGGCCATTCTAGCATGCAACTGACCTTCACAAGATGAATTCGGGGAAGGTATGGTCCACAAATCACTAAAATAGGAAGTGCGGAAAGGAATGGACCTCCCTGTCGAGACGGGCCTACTAGACATGGCGTAAACGTGGTGACTTGGTGCCATGAAGTCGAAGGTACTCATAAGGGAAGAATACATTCCGAAACTGATATTCTCAGTTGTCAACTAATAATTGTCGATCACAGGGATTGACGGTCCAATAGATGCATTAGGACTAGAGTACACAAAGGATAACTGGTCGATCGTCATGATCTTCCCTTCATGAGGAAAACAAAGAGTACGGAAGAAGAACAATATGATGACGACCATAGCATAGGTCCAATTGCATCCTAGGAACAAGTTATAATCAAGAGGTGCATCAACTACCTCCACCTCCACCTCTACCATATTCCCACCTAACTAGACCAGAAAGGCAAGAAGAATATCGTGAGGGCAGAAGGAATGACTGCCAAAATAATTCAACATGATTGATGACTTAGAAATATTTGGAGAACCAAGAGATTTCCAACAGATCAGGGGCATCACACATGTATCATCGCCTTCATCAACAACCACACGTTTGATGGTATACTTTGAGTACTCCATGTGGATTTTGAAAGCCACATGGTAAGGTAAGTGAGGCTTCACATCTGTGACATCAAACTTGATAAATTTTGTGCCACTGGGTTCTAGAGCTCCTAAAGAAGATAGTAAGGAATTCCTCTATGAAGGACACGTTTGGAGTACCTCCAAAGCTAACATCGCACAAGGGGTTTGACCCAGATCCTCAACAATAGAGTAGTTTTGGGCAGTTCTAGCATTTGGATTGTGGGTAGAGCGCTTGATTACTCCTTTTGAAATAGAGGCTGTGGCTCTAGTTTTTCAATATATAAATTTGTCTTCGGAGGAGGTGGAGGAGATTCTATACTAGGAATAGATTGTGAAGATCTATAATATCAAGATCGAGTGGCTACATTAACTTTCACATCGACCATATTGATACACAAATGGTCGTCGTCTTGCAATGATGGGTTTTGACTCCCGCCAACTGCATTTCTTGTGTTTGAGGAGCTCGAGGCCATGTGTTGGTTATGTGGGAATGGATTCGTCAGCACGACGGGCGGTAGAGATAATATCCTCGCAACTTCCAAAATTTTGGGGCATAAATGAGTAAGGTGATCATTTGTGCAAAGCTTATAGGGAAACTTCACCTTACGTCTTTCTTATTTTCCCTCTCCAACATTATTATTTGTCTTCTCATTATTACCATTGTCCTTGGGTTTATTGCCATTTTTCCCACCCTTACAGTTGTTACGTCCTTTCTTCTTATTCCCGCCTAGTTGCTTGTTAACATTTGGCTTGGCTGACGATTGCATGGAGTGTAAATCCACTGACTGAGTGGGGTTGGAAGACACAGACAACGCTGGCCCTCTTGCAGACTAGTTTAGAGACAACTCTTTCATATGGCTTGTCACCGAGTCTGTGGAATTTATATTGGAGGTACCTATGATTCCATCGGCATGAGGTCTGGGCCTTTGTCTAGGGTCATAAGTTGACTATGGTGCATCTAAAAGAAGGTGGTATAACATCCTAAACTGAGCATATATCAAGTCTAACTGCTGGGCTATAAAGATCACTTCTTCCTCAATGGTAACCCCGGAAGTAGTAATTCCCTTTGATATAGGAGTGTTAAAATACTTAAGGAACCATTCTAAAAGAAAGTTTGGGGGTATAGGGGTCTTAATCAACCTCTTTCGTCTATACCACTCCTGGATATGATCTGAGATATGAGTGGCAGTATCCTGGCATAAAGTCAACATAAGTTCTAGGCCAGCGTTGTAATGAATGGAAAATTGGAAGTGGTTAAGGAAGACCAACACCAACTAACTAAAAGTTCCATATGCCCCCCTAGGTATCTCAATATACCATTTCATAGCAACTCTGATAAGGGTGCATTGAAATAATATTAATTGAATAGAATCATCATTAAGGGAATTAGATGAGCACTAAAGGTGAAAGGTGCTGATGTGATCACCAGGATCCTCTCCATTCTTACCTTCAAACTTTGGGATGTCCGAAGGAAGATTCGTGGGGACGGGGGGCCTATTAGGATCATGAATCATAGGGTCGTTCATTAACTTAGAAAATTCTAGCATATTAAGCGAGGCCAGAAAAGGGAGATGGGGTTGCAACATCTGGCCCCAAGCTCACATGAAAGATTATGCTTGAGGAACTGCAACCCATCTAGGTTTCTAGTAAGCACCATGGCCCTGTATGGGATTGTAAGGACATCCTCTAGGATGATTCATATAAGGTTCGTTGGGCATCATTCCAGTAGGAATATTCTGTTGAGGGTTATAGAAATTGCCCCTAGCCGAATTGGCTCCGGGTTGGGGGTTGCCCAAAAGTGTGAAACTGACCTCCTCCATGTGGGAATCTAAAGGATAGAGGTGGATTTGTCATGCCAAACATATTGGTCATAATTGACATCAAGAAGGTAGGGGTATAGGAAGGAAATTAAGCATAATATTGTCCGTCGGGTTGGTTGTGCCACCCATAAGTAAGAGGATTGGACCTGGGGTTAAAAGCAGGAATGCCTCCCATGTTAGGAGTGATTTGAGGGATTTGAGAACCACCAAACAAAAATGGAGTATACAGAGGTGTAGTGCCCCCAAGCCCAATGCTAGCATTAGGTCCAGTAGTTGGGATGATGTTCGAAAACTCCAAAGTGAATTTGGGCATATCATAGGAAAAGGGACTAGAAGCCATAGGGATGGATTGAACATTATAACCTGGTGAGTGACCAAGATACCCAAAATTGTTTGAGGTGGTATCTTTAGAATTCACTATAGGTCGAGCCATAATAATGATAGATTCCTCTGGCACTACAACCATTGAGGTTGCAGGATTCGAAGGGGTGCCATTAAATATAGTAGGTGTGGGAGTCGAAGGTCTCCCAGTGTTTTGAAGACTAGGTTCAATACTCATCCTTGTAAAATCACAAGTATGAAAAGTGGATATGTGTGTACCACGCCTAATAACTCTATGCCTTTCAGAAGGAAAAGACTCAAAATCTGGTGGTAAATCTAACAAGCGATGGGACCAGCGGGGAGGCTGGTCTGACTCCAGTATGACTTAAGACTCTAAAGATAAAAAATATATCCTAAGGCCAACTAGTAATCAAAGAGCACACCAAAATTCAAACAACCAATATGCATACAAACAGGGTAAAGTGGTTAAGTGGCCTCCCTCCCCAAAGAAGGTATGTCTCTCCCAAGAGAGGCCCGAGACTCCCTGCTAAAGATCGAAGGTAAAAAAATCAGTTATAAGGCCTGTCGTGGGCTTAACAACCAATCGGTTAGATCCCCCTGGAAAGGTAATCCTCTATAAAGGTTGTGTGTTGTCCGACCCTTATCCGACCCAGGGTACTTGCATAATAACCCCTGCAAGTAACCTATGAGACACACAAACCTAATAAACCATTGTATAACTAATAAACCATTGTATAATTGATGCACAAGCAAGAAGTCGTAAGTCAGGTCCACCATAAGCGTAGGGTAGCAAAGCCTGAAACCTTGAAATAACTTCCTCTCACGGAGGTAAAGGCACTAGCAAGATCCCCAGATATGAATAGATCCCCAGAAATATCTTTAATGCTAGGAAGGTATCGGGGGGATATCCCTTCAACCGACTTCGCGTGACCTCGTGATTAACTTCAGTGTGAGCAAAGCCTCTTGATCTTACCAATTTTACAATGTATTTCTCCACTCCCTTTCTCAGACACATATGTTGATTTAATTGCCTTGGAGAAGTTTACTCACAAAATCCTATTTCCTTGGAGAAGTTTACTCACAAAATCCTAAGCTAGTTTGTGTACCCTAGAAAAGAAAATCGTGACTAAATAATTTTAAATTATAGTGTTAATTTTAGTGGCCTTGATTACTCAAAAAGGTATGGTAGTGAAACTCATGATGTTATGACTCTGCACAAAAAGTAAATATGAAAATAATGCAAAGTCCTAACTTTAACTTTCAATGAATGATATGCTTCTAAAGACCAATGCAATTTTCAATTTCAACTATGTAATTCTGAACTAAAAATGCAATCTTTCATTACATGTACTAAGCTAATGACAAGGACTCGAAACGACCAAAATGCCAAGCAATGCAAAATGTCTATTTTTTTGTATTTTCAATATAATACAAATGAAAATGCATGGACTGAAAAGCAACTTGATATATAAACTCTATTGTGTATAGAAAGAGATAACTCAAGTAGGATACCAAGTGAAAAAACACCCAACCCAATGTACAAGGACAATCAAAATGAAAATATGATGAGAAAGACTACGCCCAGAAATTCAACCAAAGATAGGTTTCATGTCATCCCACAAGCACTTAACAGGCACTACAGAGACCTAAGAAGGCTCAACAAACATCAAATCCCACCGAGCAACCACGAGACCAAGAAAACAAGCCAGGAAAACTGATGTACACAACTTTTTGGGAAAACAGAGCATATATATGCAGCTTGTAGAGGGACAATCTGCGTATGTACATGACTGTTAGGGAAAAAAGCACGTATATGTTTCAAAACAAGGCCAAGCAAGGGAGAAAGACTGAAAATTCAGACCTAGAGTGAACAGAGGTTGTTAAGAAATGATATGAAAATAAACACAATAGGAACGAGAGCAATCTAAGGAGAAAAGTACTCCAAACCCTAAGAAAGAAGACTCAATCCCCAGTATGGTCACCAATTATTTTACGAGGAAAATCTCTCTATGGCTAGGGTAAACCACAACAGATGGAAATGACTGCAAAAATCAACTCTCTTCTCAAGCATGCTATATAAACAAATATGCTAGCAAGATAAGATAAAAGGCCTACCTTGTCCAGACTTTCGATGAAGTCCACCGTTGAGCACTTGACCCAAAGCAATATACCTACAACTAGTCCTCAACAACCAAGAAAAGCAAGCATATGGTGATATTACATAATGTTAGCACATTCAATAACATAATCCATTAATAAAAAAGACAAATACGCCCATGGAATAATAATTCAATATATTTGCAAGATAACAATTGGATGGGAAAAGAGTATTTGTATTAATATATGATCATCATAAGTGAAAATGTTATAGACTTCTGTGTCAGCATGGTTTATAACCGAGAAACTAAGTTCCTTCCAGTTGGGCCTCCACCACTTCAATCGCCCACCAAAGGTAAGTTCATAAGAGAGAAACAATGAGGTTCTCAATCAATAAGAGAAGAGCTTGGGGGTTGAACGCTATGTTCAGACTTAAAGGACAAAGGGATGCAGAATCAATATGAAGTAAATAATTCCTCCAGAGTAAATTTTTTCTCAAAGTTGAATTCTTTTGCCTTTTTCCATAGCTCGGAATTGGCCCATTTATAGCCTTCAAAATGGAACTAAAGGGACGGGTCTGAACGTTTCCAGTATATGGAAGGCCAAGGATCATAGATCTCCTGTCGTGACATGGAAACCGAACATTAATTTTCATTTTTTGGCACAAATTTTGATGTACATGGTTTGTAGTGGAGCAGCCTACGTATACGCATGCTGTATAGTGTGCAAGATGCGTACATGTGGAAAAATATTTATTTTTGGCTCTAGATTTTACAAACGGATGATAAGTCTGCATGGGGAAATGGAAAAAGGCCTTCTAGGAAAGATTGCATAGGGTGAGGAAAATCTTGTTATAACAAACAATATATTATCAAAGATCAAGGATTAATACTGAAAATAATTGATTTTGGATTGATGGATCATCATCAATGGAATAAAGAAAGAAAGAACGTAAGAGAATCATATTACTTGGTTTCATCACATGTGAAGCCTTTAAATACAAAGCTTTGAGGACAAAATTTTTTGAAGGAGGGTACCATGTTATGACCCAAGGGGGGAATATATGGGTTTAAATATATATGATATGATCCCAAGAGGAGGCATATATGGAGCCTCATGTGTAGTGTGTGAATATGTATATATAGAGATCATGTATTCATTATTGAGAACATGTTAATTGTGATGTATTTTCTTATTGATGTTATTGTTGTCAATGGAACAATGTTACAACACCAAACTATTTTTTTTAATACATGCTACATTTATTTTTTTCGTAGTTGCTTATAAACATCAAAGGGGGAGTCACAATATTTTTTATATTATATATATTTTTAATTATTTTATTTATCCAAAAAATTTCCTTCAAACTTAATAAAAACTATCCAATAAACTTAAATAAAAAATAAATAGTTCTAAAACACCACCAAACATTAATCAAAAGCAAAACTAAATATCTAATTTTTAAAAAATTATAAATTATATAAAATTTTCAAAATTTTATTTTAATTCAAATATATAAAATATTATAAAAACTTCATATAAAAATGAAAATCAAAACAAATCTACATAAAACATTAAAATAATATAACAATAATAAAAGTCAAAACAAATGTATTTAGAGTCCATTCCAATATAACATGCTTAGTAGTTATAATAATATATAAATCTTGAAATTGAAATAGCAATATAAATCCATCAAATTTCATGTGTAAGGATTCTAAATTGCTAAACGAATATTTACTAAATTCAAATTTCATCTATGTATGGATTCTAAATCTCTTAATGAATATCTACTAAATTATAATTATAATGGTAATCACTTATCTCTTATCTCTGAAACATAGTTTCTAATAAATCATGTGCGCGAAACTGCGGCAGGAGTATGTTCGAAGAAATAAATAGGAGACGCCTGTGAGTGTTCAGATCAAATACAGAGGCAGGTAGCCGAGATACTGAATACAGAAATAAAAAAGAAAGGCACGGATTTCGACCCACTTAATTTTAGTTATGATTCCGGTAAGGCCAGGGCCAAAACTTTAGCTTTCTTGTTGGTCTCTTATCTCTTATCTCTGAAACATAGTTTCTAATATATTAGCTAAATACATTAAATTAAAAATAATATGGACATTAGTTCTATAAAGAATAGCCTTTTTCTCATGAAAATGAAAAACATACTCTATGTCTTAGCATGTCATTAGAGAAGCATTCGACATGTAATGAATGAAACACATTTGAGGGCATTGAAACACAGTTTCTAAATACATTGAATTAAAAATAATAGAGTAACACAGTTTAATTAAAAAATAACATAATTCTACTCTTTGAAATTTTATCTAAGAAAAAATTTGTATTTTTCAAAAAACATGTGATGGAGTACCGAAATGCAGTTGCTAAATACATTGAATTAAAAATAATGAGGAATATAACAGTTGAATCAAAAAATAATATGAAGGCCTAAAAAATAATATGATGGCCTTCCGTACATTGACATCAATAAAGCAATATGGTCCTAATTAACATGTAAATTCAAAGTCAACACAACTTTTAAATATCATCTAATTAAAAATAATATGGAATGAAACATTGTTTCTAAATTCATTGTATTAAATAAAAAATAATATGGATGCCTACATAACATTGGTATAAATAAAATAATACTGCCTCAAAAAATATTGGTTTAAAAAAAAATGTAAATTCATAAGTATTAGTGGTTTTAAATAACATGTAAATTCATAAGCATTAGTGGCCTTAAATAAAGTGTAAATTCAAAACATCTATGGACTTAAATAACATCTAAAGTCATTTCATTTAATACCTAATAGTTCAATTGGAACAAGCTCCACGTCATCTATCCAGTTGGAAATGATGAAATCATTTATTCATTTGTTTTAAACATAACCTCACATCACGGATTCGCCTGGCCATATAACAAAAAAAAAACTGAGGATATTAGATCCAATGGAAATTTATAATGTAATAATACATTCTAGTACACTAAAGGATGAGAGATGAAAAAATAATGATACTAAAATTATGGTTGCATGAAGAAAAGAAAATTTCAATTTGCGTTAGAGACTTACTTTAATCATTTTTCGAATATATTCACTTTCAATATCTGTGAAATGTTCTCCTTCCAGATTCAGCTCGTCAAGTCCTGTTCCCTGAAAGTTGGAATATAGACCTTCCATGGTCATTGTATCAGGAACCGAAGAAAAATCGAAGTCTAGTTCATTTTTCATGTAGTCCATTGTAGATGTGGATTTATCCTGGGTATTTGGCCATGGGAGGCTCTGAATGTCTAGTGACATCCCAGAGGCCTTGGGTGAATCAATCGGCATGCTAGAATTCACTGACGGTAACTGCATTTCTTTTGGAATTGGAGAAGGCAAGTTGAATTGTTGGGTTTCTTCTGATCGTTGGTGTGAGAAATTTGATTGTAGAGGATAAATAGAGGGGGCTTGAAATTTGGGATTAAAACTATCTGTTGGTGCACTTGTTGACCCCCTAAATTGTTTCGGAATATATTTCCCCCCAACTTGTTTTGGAATATAGTTTATCGGCATGCCCACTGATCCCACTGAATTCCAAGAGTTTCTTTCATATGACATTCCTATCATTGTATCTTGGTTTCTCCCCTGAGAGTTGAAATATGGAAATGGAGAGCCTTGATTTTGGCTGAACAATTTTGAAAAAAACTATATCATTTTCAATGGCATTTAGAGTTGATAATATAAGAACACTCGATGGAATATAAAGTTTACAATATAATAACATAACAAAAAGAGAGAATTTGCTTTAAAGTTTCTTACACAAGATTGGGATGCCATTGGTCTTGTTTCTCCACGAGCTCAAAAGCTTGTATCAGCTGTTCATGTTCTCTTTCTGAATATTATACATATTGTTAATAAACTTATAGTTGCATAAATATATATAAACCATCATATCACTTTAAAAAAAAAAAATTAAAGGCTCACCGTAACGATGGCAGTTCATGTGTCCACCAAGCGCTTGAGATTTAGGAAAATTTTTTCCACAAAATCTGCATTTGTATTTAAAATCTTCGTCCTTTCCTGATTGTGTTATCTGTTTTCCTTTTTCTGTACAAAATATGCAAAATATTAATACAATATGTTCTTTTATGAATTTGCAGTCTAGATCATACATAAAAAAAATATATAAGAGGGTGTAAAACTTTATATATTAAGTCATACATTCACTCTCTTAATGAAGGCTTGAAATTTTGAAGTTCAAGGATCTTTGGTGCTAAACAAATCTGTGAGGATTGGTAGGTAGCCTCTAATTTCATGTCTTCAAATTTAAATGACCTTCATGGGATGAGATCTTGGGAACATCATCTTTCAACATTTTTAGAACTTCAATTATTTTTTAGGTGCAATGTTTAGGTTGAATGTAAAATATTTGAGAAAAAAAGTTATAATCCAATGGTCTATGTGGGATGGAGGTTAAGTTGACTAGTATTTTTGGAGTAAGGAAAAATAACTCTATAGTATAGATTGCAGTTTAGCCAAAGGTATATCTATAACATTTTCAAAAAAAAAAATGACACATAAGCTTTACAAAAATACAACAGAGACCTATAGATTTATCGAGGTTTACAATTACTACTTCCTTGAAAACAATTCCTTCTTATGAAAACCATAATTAATGGATTAAGATAAATTTGTAGGATTTATATTTCTAAACAAATGAAGGAATATTGGAAGATAAAATAAATTTGGATTAGTTGGAAGAATATATATAGAGGGGAAATTAGAGTAGAAATATGCAAAACTTGAGTATGATATGGAGACATCTAAAGGAAAAAGACAAAGCTAGTTAGATAAAATGCATAATTTTTTGGGACAAGAAATTAGAGTGGAAATGAGGTAAACTATACTGCGAACCAAAAGAAATTTCCATGGGAGCAAGCGTTTGTCCAATTTTGGAAGGTTAAAGGAAATTCTCATGGGAGCAAGAGTTTGCCCAATTTTAGAAGGGATTCAAATTTCAAAATTAATCACTAATCATAAACTAAACTTAAAGAAAACAACCAAACCTGACAATTCTACTACAACTGAGAATAGGCTAAATTTGGTAGGGCTTTAAAGTTCTAAACAAAAGAGGAGTATCGGAGAAGAATCCAAATTTTAATTTAAGTTGGTCCTTAAAAGGTATGGAGATATTTCATAAACATTTTAGTGAAAGAGGAAAGGTTAAGTCAATTGAGGAAAATGAAAAAATGCAAGGGGAAGAATTTATAGAAAATTAGAGTGGAACCTGCAACTTGAAATTTGATAGAACAATTTTAATTTTTAATTCATTATTTAGTTTTATATTTTTATTTTCACAAGTTATTAATATTTATTAGATTATTATTTTAAATTTGATAGGAAAGTTTGAATATTTTATTCATTATTTAGATTTATAATTTTATCTTCACAAGTTATTAATATTTATTAGGTTGTTTTTTTATTGAAATATATATTTTAAAAAATAAATAAATAGATTATCTATATATAAACAATATGTTTCTATAATAAATAATAATTAAATTATATATGTTAATTAAATAATGTTTTATTTGTATTTATAATTATTTCAATTTTTATTGATGATATTTTTATTTCACATTGTCGGTTGCACAGTTCATATATGCTCTAGGGAGATGGGTGTTGCGAGGTTTTAGACATATCAACTGATCAGATGGGTGTCACGGGGTTTTAGAGTAGTTTTGTAAGTAAATACACATAAATAGTCTTGGAAAAGGGATGGATTCCCAACCGTGACGGTCAAGGAATCATTCTTCCCTCTTCAATGGATAGGGCCAATAAAAGAATACCAGGATTATGTCCTTAAGGTGGTAGTTGCAACTAAAGCTCTATCAAAGGGAATGAGACTTCGAGTATCGAGGCACTGTCATAAGGATTTGGGATATCATCCTAATCTTGGACATTAGTTACACCATTTCAAACTTTCTCTCATGATGGATTGAAAACAATAGAGAAAACAAATGGGATTAAAAATTATTTTAGTCCTTAACTCATCATAATTAAATACATGTATGAATTTTTAAGAATGCTCTTAAAGTATTTTCAATATTTTATAAGTGTATTATGCATATAAAATATGTAATTTTTATTTGTATCCTCATAGAAATAAAAAAAATTAAAAAAAATATTTTCTTGTTGCATTATCTTTTCATTAGATTTATTAATAGTAAATAAAACTAAGAAAATAAATTATCGTTAGTTATTGCAAATTATATTTCAAAAAGTTGTTACTTTGTGAATATTATACAACAAATTTCTTTTAACTTATTATGTTGATAGGTGTCCCCCTATTGGAATAGATGGATTAATCAATCTTTTAATTACAAAATTTGATCTGAAGGCCAGGAATTAAAGATGTTGGTTACGTCGATAGGAATCACCCTATTGGAATCAATGGATTAATCAATATTTTAATTACAAAATTTGATATGATGGTTAGGAATTAAAGATGTTAGCATATTCTTTTCATCGTCTCCAAATAAATGAATGAGATTGTTAGCATTAACTCCCTTGCATTTATGAATTCATTTTTTCATCGTTAGTTTTTTGTTTACTATTTCACTTTTACTTAACATGATTAAGAAATTACTACACTGGCTTATGTTTTGTTTACTATTTCATTTTTACTTAACATGATTAATAAATTGCTACATTGGTTTATCAATTGCCACACAACATATTTACCAACAAAGTTACTTAACATTAAACATTTACTTTATTGTTAACCTTTTACCTTTTACAACATTCAATTTACATTTCCCCCATGTTTAACCATATCTCCTAGACAACTATAGATGAAAGCTGTCATATCGGGCAGGCATTTAATTTTCTACCTGCACATGGTAATGGAGGATGATAGGCATCCTAAAATGAAATGGAAAGTGGAATACTAGATGTACTTTGTTGGTTTGTTTTCTTTATTCGACCCACCTTTCCATGACAATGAAAAAACTATTTGTGCCTAAACTTTTCGTGACACTATCAACCTTGGTGTCAATTTCAAGATGATCACAAGTAATGATACTCATTGTAAAACTAAAAAAATTGAGTTCTATAACATCTAAAAGATCCATGTGAAACCTTATGGTTATTTCTATGTCAATTAGGTGACTATCTAGCTATTATGAAAGTGATAGGGTGAATATTTGGCATGGGTATGTATCCCTCTTCTTCTTTGCTTGGACAAAACAAGGATGCCAAGCTTGGATTAATTCTAATTGATAAACTGATCGATAAAGTTGATGGATTTGTCAGACTATTTCTAGGTGCTCATTAATTAAATTTTGAACACAAGTATTCTAATTTACAAGCATTTCATCACCATTTATAATATTTAATGATTTATTTCATCACTTATAAGATTTATCGATATCTTCTCAGAGCACAAATACAAGATCGTGAAGTGGATTCAAGAGATGAAATACAGATGTGGAATGATTGGGGATGGAGTTTATGATGCCCTGTCTTTGAAGAAGGAAGAGATCGAATTCGTAGCAAATGATGTCAATGATGCCACAAGAAGTGCATTATACATTTTCCTTACATATTTAGGGCTTAGAGTCATTATCCATGTTGTCATCACCAGTCGTTTCATTTTACAAAGAATGAAAAATTACACGGTAAGCTTAATCAAAATACATTCTTAGTATCTGTCTGCTACTATTTATGAATTGCACCGAGAGAAGGTAGTTGTTTTGTTCCCCAGATTGGAAGGTGTTTTATATGTTCACTCAGTGTGTCTTCATGGTGTAAAATATGTAATAATATGCTTTAGTATAAGGTTCATTTCAACTAGTTGTGATTAATTTTATCGATTAATGCTATTACTTTAATTAATATTATCAATGGAATCTTTAATAATTATCGGCATACTTAAATATTGTGAAAACAATTACTATAATGCAATCTATATCGAGTTTATGCTTGCATATATACGTGTAGAAACTTTAGTCACCTCTAATGATTATTGATTATATATGATTGTTTGAGTAGGAGAATAGTGGAATGAGGATCCTGTTGGCAATATTGATTGTGCGTTTTCATTGATGGAAACATGAGTCAAACATGTACAATAATTATAGAAAAAGGAAGATCACCTTGGGGTAGAAGAAATTCATGATCATTGTTGATCATGATAGGATCAAAAAATGATCCTATGTTCTTAAAGCTCAGAAGAGATAGTGGGGAGATTCTACAAAGAAATAGTGCACGCAATGTTAAGGTTGAGGGAAAAGATCAGGAGAAATACAATATTGTGATCATGTATAAAAAGTGCATAAACGAGCGCACCGATCGAATATCAAAAGACATGGTGCATTTGAAGTAACACAACAAAAATAAATTTATGCAAATTAAGGAAATCCAAAAAAAGAATTGTGGAGTAATTGTGACCGTTACTTTTTGAATTTTGGGAGTGATCACAACCATTGAATTGAGGAGGAATCATGTATATTTATGTAGTTTTCAAGACAAATTGAGGACCTTTAGATCAAGGTGGAGCCACAGGCTGGGAGAAATTAAATCCCAACCGTCAGATTGAGATAGATAATCCTCCACCATAGATCAAGACCAATAGGACTCCATAACTTCACCACTTTGGAGAACATTGGAGACAAGGAAGAGGAATAAAATCGCAAAGTCATGAAATCCTGCTAGCTGTTAGTTCAAAGAGGGACTTTAGATGAATTCTCAACCATCCGATCAAGTTTAGTGGAAGGAAAGGGATAGGAATGAATATTGGGACCATTCACAGTCATCCAATTGATGGTGGAAACAAGCTCAAAATCTCAATCGTTGATCGAATACAAGTGGAAGGATAGTGTAAGTTTTGACACTTCACCACTTCGACACTTTGGAAAATACCTAAGATAAGGAAGAATCCACAAAGCCCTGAATTCATAAAATCCAAACAAGCATCGTGCAAGGGAAGGAATAGTCAGCCCAATGTTGACCACTCTGGTATTACGAGGAGTCCCAAATAACTAAAACTCCTGAAGCCACGAAGTACCGAAGCTAAGAAGTGCAAAGCCATGATCCAGGAGGGAGACATGTGGGAGAAAACAAAGATGACATGTGGCCCAATCAGCTGGTGACGAGTGTCAAGGTCTAGTTGGCACATTAGGTATATGAAAGTCACGAATCAAGGTGACATGTGGTAGTCACTCAGCTAGTGCCACATCAACAGTGACGTAAGCCATGTCACTCTGATATTACAGCCTCTGGGGAGTTTTAGCTTCTCCTACTAGGAAAAATACCCAAAGTGCCAAAGACTGAAGTTGTGAATTAATGTTTGGTCGCTCATCTAAGATCCTATGAAATATTTCTTGATTATATGATCGTGTATAGTGGACGGATAGAGTAAGTGTGAATAATGAAGTAATGCTAACCCTTGATCTACTTCAGGATAATTCTCGACAGTTGATCAAGCATAGTGGATAGATAGAGTAATCATGAGATGTTAACCGAGTCCCAACAACAAACGGTCATTGTTTTGTTATGACTTATTCGGTAGGTAAACCACCGGAGGAATTGAACTACTTCATTTTTTTAGTAACCCGGAGTCCAGGAGTGTCAAATCTCAGAAGTAAGATCTGACCTTCCATCGAGAAAGAATATCCATGGTCGAGATCCAAAAAGTGCACAATGAGAAGTCCATTAAAAAACACTTTGTTGAGTTTGTGTGGACCATCCACTCAACCACAGATTAAGTCATAATAATACTAGTGAATAGAGTACACACACTTCGATAGAATTTACTCTGGGGGAGTTGGAAGATTGCAAAGGATGGAAATCCTGAACGTCGAAGTACCAGAGGACTTGGTTCCAACATGATGCAGGAGCATCACTCCACGTCATAAAGCACTAGCCAACTAGCACATCAAGTGCACATTCAATGGAGAGGAGAGGCGCAACCCTCTCACTTTCAAATTTAAAATTTGAATTTATTGTATTAAATGTTGTAAGGATGGTAGAGCCAAAAGCCATGCATGTGCGCAAGCTTTAGATAAAGGTTTCCTTAAATGGTTGTAAGGATGAAATCTAGACCCAATTCAGACTAGACATCCATTCAATGTAATTCATTGTGAATTAAAGAGAGTTGGTGAGATGGAGGGAAGCGCTCGAGGAGCCCCCTTTTGTAAAAGGGATCTTCTTTTGTTTTCAAGAGAGAAGGAAGAACATAAGAGAAGAGAGGATAGGAAGATAGAGAAAAGAGAGAGAGTCGAGACTCTGTTGTAGTCCGAGCTCTAATACATTGTAATTAGACATTGATGTTAATACAAGCAGTTTTTCCTGCATATGTGTTTTCTATGTGTTTATGATATGCCATAGATGTGTGTTAGTTTTCATTTTCAGGTTACAGACAGAAGTCATTGTCTGCTGGGTTCTTTGATTCCAAGTCTAGTTCTTTGTGGCTTCATGCAAGAGGTTGCATGACAAAATATTGTGGGTTCTGTAAGCCAGTGCATAGAGTGCACTTCTGAATTCTATGAAATTTGGACAGGGTTGTGCCAGGAGGGTGCACTAGAGGAGGTATTAGACCCAGGGAGAAACCTCAAGGTTGTTGAACACCTTGGAGGTAAGACTGTGCAGAGGAAGGCACAGGGATAATAGAATCACTAAAGGTTCTATGGAAGCTCTGCCAGGAGGGTGTTGATAAAGTGCATAGAGTGCACAGAAGAACTCTATTTCGAGTTCAGTGAGAAGATAGAGTCACAGAGGACTCTAGAGAATTCTACCAAGAGGGCATTGAGAAAGTGCAAGGAGTGCACAGAGGAGAACTCTCTTTCAATTTCTGAGATAAGAGAAGTGTCATAGGAGGAGACACTCACAGGGTTACTAAACACCCTACAGGCTCAGCAAGGAGTGCTTGAACAAGAGGCTGCCAAGAGGGCACCAATCTCCATTTGAAGGAGGAGGCAAGGGTCGAATTCCCTTAGAGGTTCAAACAGGAAAAGATTAGGACGGATAACACAGTTGTGTGCAGGGATCCTGCAAGGAGTGCAGAGGTAGAGAAACCTTTTGAGGTTTCAGAGTGAACAAAGCTCAGGAGGAGGAATGCCTCTTAGAATACAGGTGGGAGCCAAGGTTACAGGCTTCGCAGCAGAGACAAAGGTCGAGGCCTTTTGGAGCAAGAAATATTCCAAAGGAAAGGAATAAGGGCATGCTCAAGGTAGAGCATAGCTGCCATTGGATCGGGCAGAGGATGAGATCTGGACCGTCGAATTCTACGTCCAGACGCACACAGGAGGTTAGATCTAGGCTATCCGATCTAGCACCAAGGACTGATAGTCGTCGGATCTAGAAGAAGGTGTGCAAGGTTTAAACCTCATAATAGCAGAAGGAAGAGGACTCATCAAGTCCCGAAAGCACTAGGACCATCCATTTTGGAGGACAGGTGGCAGAGATCTAGATCATTTTGTGAATTCGGGGTTCGTGAGGGCAGACCAAAATTATTGGTTTCGTGAAGTCCCTAATTGTGAGGAGCAGGGAAGGAGATCCGAACCATTGGATCTGAGCCACAGAAGAACCGTTGGATCAGAACCTCCATGTGGTATCGCATATCGGGGGTTCAGGGTTTGAAGGAGCTTCTTTTCGACTACAGAAGTCGTGAAGTGCTGAGCACCGAGGGCTCGTGCGAACACATGTCGCGTCTGTTAGGTGGGGACTGCATGGTTGACAAGTGGTGTAACAACAAGAACCTAGAGAAAAGTGGAAGCAGGTGACAGGTGGTGGACACACGTCGCCTGGGAAGGAGTCAACCCATTGTTGACTTATCGTGTATCAAGGATTCATAAAGGAGGAGCATGAGGGCTCAACACTCCAAATCGCGAAATCATGAGTTGCGAGTAGTGCTAGTGTTTATCCTAGCCTATGATTATGTCTGGAAGGCACTAACCAGGAGGAGCCATACCCATATTGCATCTCCGGTATCGGAGGTTTGGAAAAGAGGAGTCAAGGGTCACCGAATCACGAATTCGCGAGTTTGGAAAGGCGCTTGCGCTAAGACCCGGTTGTGGTAACATGGAGATTTAAGGCTCGTGCTTGGTGTTCGGTTGCATAGGGTGGGTTTTCACGAAGGACCTGTGGATTGGATTCGTGAGGTTCCAATAGGGATTTGAGGGAGCTGTTTCGGCTTGAGGAGAATTTAGAATGATCCTGTGCAGATCTCAGCCCGAGGGCTAGCGGTTGAGGTCGGCGTCACAACACCTATCGCGTGATAAGGTAAAGAAGCTAAAAAGGAGCGCAAAAGGGCCTAGAATTAAATAAGCCCTCAAAAATTTGAATACAGTCTCATGTAGGAGAATAAGGGGGAAGAGAGAAAGCACTAACATAACAACACTTGGAATGGATAAGCATGTGGTTTTGAGCCTGTGGTCACATAAAGGAAAGATAAATCCCTTGGGGATTAACTCTGTCTATTGTAGGAAACCCAAGAAGAACACCATAACAATACAAAAAGCTAGTAAAAGATCAAATATGATCTATTGGAGAACTAGGGACGCAGAAGAAGCATAAGAATGAAATAAATGTAGATTTCTTGAGGTCCTATGAGGCTTCCATATAAGTTCCATCGTTGGCCTTAGTATGGATCTAAGTTTCAACTGTGTGGTTTTCTTTTCTTATTGTTTTAGGACAACAAACAATCACCAAACTTTCTTCTCAATATTTGATGGTTAAGTGCTCTTTTAAGGTGCCCTTGTAAGTGTTTTATTTACTCAATGTTAGCACATGAAATATGCATTAAAACACATAACACTACCTCTAGATATTGAACTTTAAAATGACAATCTACACTTATAATCATGCATTAATTTGACACATAGATTTTTGGTCAACATGACCGTGGAAAACCCCCCCCATGGGGAAAAACAGTTTGGAGCAGATATATATAGAAGGCCTCAAAGAAAAAGTACAACACAAGAAACATATACAAGTGAACCTGGTACAATAGAAACCACTCTCTAGTGCCTTGGAGTTCATTGAATAATTTCCCACAAGCCTTGTGAAGTAAGGTGCCCCTTGCCTTAGTGAGCCTTTCTTCCTCTTGCTTTCTTTGACTTTATCCTGATCCTTTTCTTTGCCTTTGATATTGCTTGCCTATGAACTTTCCTTGTCTTTATCCTTTCCCTTAAAGTAGCCTCTATATCACAATAAAAACCTCCTCCAAGTGATGATGCACCCCTCCTCTCAAGTGTGTCCCCCCCACACATGCAAAAACTCAAATACCTCCCTCTCCTTTGCCCTTGCACCCTCTAATCCATATAATTCCTAAGAAAGTGAAGTGGTCTCTCTCCATGAAGGAAGAACCTCCCTTGATCTAGAGGAGAGCTTCCTCCTCTCAAGAATGTGCCTCTCCTTCTAGAAAATTCACTCCTCCTCCATTAAATGCACCCTCCTTCTAGATATGTGCGCCCTCACTCCCAATAGCTCCCTCTATAGCACAAGAGTAACCTGTCACCATGGGAGTGAGCTACCAGGAAATGAATGAAGCCTCCTCATGAGAGTGCCCCTCTCAAGTTGTCCCTCTCCTCTAGTAAATGTGCCTCCATCCACAAGCATGCACCCTCTACTTGGAAATGGATAAGACTCCATGGATGAACTCTCTAAGAAATATCCTCAAGCCAACAAAGGTTTCCTCCTCAAACCCTCATGCAAGTGTGCCCTCCTCTCTTTGATAAATGTGCCCTAGCTCTCCTCCTCTTCTCCTTTTCTCACAAGTGAAGAATAAAAAATCTCATAAATGCACTATACCCTCCTTTACACTCCTTTGGCCAAGCCCTAAAAGATCAATGGCCTAGATCCAATACAGCCAAATCTAATCAATGGGTGAGATCTAATCCAAAAATCTCACTAAGGAAACCCACTTTCCTTAGTCGCTTTATGTCTATTAATTCACCCACTTTGTGAATTAATTGTCACTTTAATGATTAAGTGACATATTTCACTTTTGACTTAAATCTCCTAAGTCAAAGTGAAATTAGAATCATAAAGTAAAGTACAAGGGTAATAGTATCCCCCTTTTTGTTTAGAGACTCATAAACACATGGGGACCACTTTCCAAGGTACCCAATTCTCAACACTCCCTCTTACCGAGGAAAGTGCTCATCACCACCAATCTCATCCCTGCAAAGGACATGGTTGCCTCCTGGCATATACTTGATGAGTATGGCTATACCCTGGTCACTGAAAGTAGTCTCTGTCACAGATCTTCTCAATTTGTGTGATCTATAGATGGAAGTGTCTCTCCACTTATCCAAGATCACCTACACCAAAGATCTCCACCTTGGAATCCCACCAAGGATTTCCACCTCTTGACATCTCGCCAACGGTTACTACTCTTGGCATCTCACCAAGAGTCACTCCCTCTTGGTATATCACCAAGAGTCATCAACTTGGACTCTCGCCAAGTAACTTCCACTTGAATTGGATACAGAACCTGATCTTCCTGTCTTCGAATGTAAGTGAGACTCAAGCTTCTGTGGTGCCCTGTTTCTCCTCCTCATCAACCTTTGATGCTCTGAATATGTAGCACCAAATCTCTATCTGCTTGACAACTTTGAAAATGAAGCTATACTGGGTGGACCAGTCACCCACTCTATATATGTCCAGGAACACTGAGTCTGATCTTCCTTTGAATCACTGTTGTGAGTCAGTCGGTCCTCATCAACGTTGTCTCCCCATCTAATGATGGATGGTGTAACAAAATAAAAATTAGTCATGAAAGCACACTCTCTCACAAAATTCTCCTCAAACTCTATCTCCTATGATGTCGTTGTTGACCCACCCTAATGCTTCTTCTTCTTCTTGGTACATTGTCCTACATAGTGACCGATCTCTCCATAATCAAAGCATCTCACTATGCTCATGTCTCTCTTCTTCCCACTTCTTCTACTCTCTCCTCCCTGTGGTGGGGCCCCAATCTCGATACCCTGTTGTGTAAGTTTTAAATCTGATGTGCCCACACACACATGCAAATAATATAACATATAACCAACATTCTCCCACTTGTTGTTTTCTTTGCATCCAAGGGTCCACAAGGTTATATAGTCAACAAACTAGGGCATCAATGCCCATTGTTAGTCTACACCAAGAGAACTTTTATGTTCTCAAAGACTTTTTCAATAAGTCTGCAACACTCTTCAAAGTGTCAATCTTTTCCAGCAACACCTTATTTTCCTCAACCATCTCTCTCACAAAGTGGTATTGAAGATCAATATGCTTTGTCTTGAAATGATAAGTTGGGTTCTTTGCCAGGAATATTTCACTTTGACTGTCACAATTTAATCTCATTGCTTATTGTACCAACCCAATACTTGAACACAATCTTTGTAACCATACTACTTCCTTGATTGCATGAGTGGTTGCCATGTATTCAACTTCTGTAGTTGAGAGTGCCACTACAGCCTGTCTTTTGCTCATCCAACTGATTTCTCCTTCAAATAGGTTAAACACATACCCACTTGTATATCTTATGCCATCCATATCTCCATCCTAGCCTGCATCAACAAATCCATGTATGTCCACCACTCTGTCCAATCCTGGTCTTCCTTGGTAGCACAATCCATAATTGGTAGTGCCACACAAATACCTGAAGACCCTCTTTATTGTTGTCCAATGCTCCTTCCCTAGTTTTGACATACACCTTCTCAATACTCCCACTGCATGTGCAATGTCTGGTCTAGTACATACCATTGCATACATCAAACTGCCAACTACACTGGCATATGGAACATGGGACATGTCCTCTTCTTCTTCCTATGTCTTGGGACACTGATCTGCAGATAACTTTACACCTATAGGAATAGTAACCTTGACCGGTTTACTTCCATGCATATTAAACCTATGCAATATCGTCTCAACATATTTTCTCTGATTCAACCATAGTTTCCTATTTGCACGATCTCTTTTAATTTCCATTCCAAGAATGAAGTTAGCAACATCGAGATCCTTCATGTCAAATTTGGAGGATAGCTGCAATTTCAATTCCTTGATAACATCCATGGTATTTCCTACCAACAACATGTCATTAACATACAACACTACATAAATGAAGTGATTACCAACTTTCTTGGAATATACACAGTGATCAGCCTCGCTTCTCAGAAATCCCAATCCAAGGATGTATGTGTCAAACTTTTGGTACCACATCCTAGGTGATTGCTTCAGACCATATAGTGACTTCTTTAGCTTATAGACCAGCTCTTTCTTTCCCTTTACTACAAAGTCTTCTGGCTGCTTCATGTAGATTTCTTCTTCTAGATCCCCATGTAGGAATGTTATCTTCACATCCATCTGTTCCACTTCAAGATCAAAATAAGAAACAATAGATAAAATAAATCTAATAGAAGTTAACTTAGCAACAGGAGAAAAAATATAACCAAAGTCAATTCCCTCTACCTAGGAATAACCTTTTGCTACTAATCGAGCTTTGTATTTCTCCACTTTTCCTTCTGCATTAAACTTCTTCTTAAACAACCATTTTCTACCAACAGATTTTCTTCCACCTGACAACTCAACTATATCCCATGCCTCATTATTATCTAAGGAATCCATTTCTTCAACCATGGCCTTCTTCCATAGTTTACTATCATCTGAGTTCACTGCTTCCCTGATAGTTCTGGGATCATCATCAGTAATAGATAAAGACAAATTGGAATGGAAATTAGATGGACTATACCTTTTTGGTTGCCTTCTTTATTTCAGTGATCTCCTAAATAATGGGGTATGAGGTTCTTCTTCTTCTTCTTCTTCATCTTCTTCAAATGATTCAAATTTTGAATCATCCAACTCTAGCTCTATTTTCTTAGGTTCCTCTTGCCCTGGTGGGAATTCCTATTTGGACACATATTTTACCTCTCTAAAAACAACATCCCGACTTTAAACAATCTTCTTATTTTCTGGGTTCCAAAGCTTATAACCTTTCACACCATCTTTATAACCAATAAAGATACACTTTTCATCCTTTTTATCCATCTTACTCCTATTTTCCTTTGGAACATGTACATAAGCATCAAAACCAAACACTCTAAGATGTTGAAGAGAGGGTTTCTTTCCAATCCATACCCTGTGTGGAGTTTTTTCATCCAATGCCAATGAAGGCGATTGATTGACTAGGTAATATGTTGTACCCACTCCCTCTACCCAAAATTCCTATCCTAACTCGACATCGTTGAGCATGCTCCTTGCTTTTTCCATTAGCGTCCTGTTCATCCTTTCTACAACTCCATTCTACTGAGGAGTGTGTGGATTATTCTTCTGCCTTGATATACCACACTTATTATAGAATTCTTCGAATTCACTTCCGCAAAATTCTCCACCATGATCTATTCTCAATACCTTTATTTTCTTCTCTATCTAATTTTCTACCATAGCCTTAAACACTTTAAATTTATCAAATACCTCAGATTTCTTTCTAAGAAAATAAATCCATGTGTACCTTGAGAAATCATCTATGAATGAAACATAATACACAGACTTACCTAGTGATGGAACATGCATAGGTCCAAACACATCACTATGTATCAATTCTAAGATCCCCTTTGCTCTTGTAGCACCAGACGAGAATCTTACTCGATTTTGTTTACCATATATGCAATTTTCACAGAAATCAAAATACAGAGTGCAATTAGACATACCTTCAACCATGCCTTTACCATGTAGTTTTAGAAGGCCCTTTTCCCCAATATGCCCCAGTCTTTGATGCCACAACATGGTCTTCTTTTCAGGGATGGTATTGGTCTTGTCTTCTTTATTTGCCTACTCAAGGAAAACAAAACTATTACACCTATTAGTATACGTGCTTCCCAACAACTTGTATAGATTTCCACACCAAAATCCCCTCATCAACACCATTGATCCTCATACCATCTTGCAAGTGCCCTTTCCAAATACAGTATCCACTCCTACATCATCCAACTTGCTTATAGATATTAGGCTCCTGGCTAGTTTTGGAATATGTAGAACCCCAGGGAGAGTTCTAATCCTTCCATCTTTTAGCAACAACTTAACCCTTCCACGTCCCAAGATTTTGCCTATCGAGTCATCTCCTAGGAATACATCACCACCATTGTATTGTTCATATTTAGAGAACCACTCCTTGTGAGGAGTCACATGGTATGATGCACCTGAGTCAATCAACGATACATCACGGTCTGCAAGTGTACCTATAGATGCCAAGCAAACATCACCTCCTTCTTCAGTGGAGGTTTTCTCCTTTGAGGAAGAGGTACTATCAGATCCCTTTGGTTTATCAACCTTCTTAGACTTGCAATCTTTCTTATAATGCCTTGTTTTACCACACTTCCAACATTTCCTCAAAGATTTTCTTAAAGACTTAGATCTACCTATAGATTTAGGTCTTCCCCTCGAAGACTTACCAAGATTCCTATCTTGGGTACACCCTCTTACAAATAAAGCATCTGTGCTATGACCATCCATGTTTTACTGCCTCATCTCTTCAGATAACAAGGATGAAACTACATCCTCATATTTCAATGTAGGTTGAGTGGTACTACCAATTGCAACAACCATATTATCCCAAGAGTCTGGCAAAGAACATAGCAAAGTAATACAGTTATCTTCTTCTGCAATCATAATATTAACAAAGATAAGTTGACTTATAAGAGTATTAAACGCATTTAGATGTTCTGTCACAGAATATCCATCTTCCATCCTAAGATGATATAGCTTCTTTCAAAGAAATTTTTTTTTTACCAAGGACTTTGATTGATCCAAATTCCCTAACTTATCCCATAGTTCCTTGGCTATAGATTCTCTTGATACATTCAACAACACCGAATCTACTAGGCAGAGTCGAATAGTACTCCTTGCTCTTCTATCCAACTTCTCCCAATATTCCTTCGACATACCAGTAGGTGGTGTACTAGTAGTTTGTGTACTGGTAGGTTGTGTAATGGTTGACTGTGTTCTAATAGGTTGCGTACCAGTAGGTTGTGTACTAGGATTCACAATGATCCATTATTCTTTGTCTACAAGAAGGTCCTCCATATTGAGCTTCCATAGCTCAAAGTTTTTACCATTGGACTTCTCTATCTCAATTCTATATGAGCTCGCTGTTCCTCTTTGTATACTTGAATATCCACTGCAAAATATCCCACTAAACCTAGGTTTATCACAAACCCAAGATAAACTTGATCTATCAAGACTGAGCCAAACCCTTAGCAACAAAGGCACCCCTCAAAAGCCAAAAACGAGCTCTGATACCACATGTAAATTTTAAACCTGACGCGCCCACACACATGCATGGAAAGAATGTAACATATACCCAATAAGTTGGTCCTCATCAACTCTATCTCCCCATCTAATGATGGATGGTGTAAAAACATACAAAGTAGTCACAAAATCACACTCTCTCACAAAATTCTCCTCAAACTCTATCTCCTCTGATGTCGTTACTGACCCACCCTATTGCTTCTTCTTCTTCTTGGGACACTATCCTGCATAGTGACCCATCTCTCCACAACCAAAGTATCTCACTATGCTCATGTCTCTCTTCTACCCACTGCTACTACTCTCTCCTCCCTATGGTGGGGCCCCAAACTTGAGACCCTGTCAATGTCCCCAGTCATTCTTCCTCTTTCCCTTTGTCCAAAGAGAAAGGTCCTCATCACCCAAAACTAATTGTTGTTGTTGTTGTTGTTGTTGTCCAGAATCTTCTGATAATAGTCTAGTCTCCTCTTGTATGAAGTCATCCCGCATCCTATCCCATGTAGGAATAACCTCTCAGAAACAATGTTGCGTACGAATGGACCCCATGGTTTGGTAAATATGTTCAAAGTTGTCCTCACCATAGAGTTGAGATCCACCATCTCTCTAACGGCTCCAATCTCATCTTTGATCTGGGTGTATCTACCAAGGAATGAAGTAACCAACTCATCCTCGAGCATGCAAATTCCCCTCAGTCGATCATAAAGAACCAAATTCAGGTTCTCATTAGAGATCTCATACAAATTGCATAGAGATTCCCACATATCGTATGCATAAGTATTCCTAGTCAAGTGAGGAATTATATGATCTTGAACTGCATCACACATGTTCCTCTTTGCCTTATTGTTCCTGTTCCTGAAATATGCCAACAAGACTAGGGCAGTAACAGGAAGAACCAGAAAATGCACCTCAAATATATTCCATAGTTTGAGGTCCTCTAATACAAATACTATCCTTGCCTTCCAAGGCGACCAATTTCTAGCCCCAACTAGCCTGTCCTCCACACACATTTGAGACACTAATTTCTTCCAAACTGCGCTCACTTTGATGCTCCAAGTGCAAAGGAATGTTGCCCCACTCTTGTCAACAAAGGTTTGAAAAGGGGCAAGCGAACAATGAAATCACTCCTAGAAAATAGGTGTGAAAAGAGGTCATAAACTACAACCTCACTCCTGTCTACGCAGGTGTGAAAAGAGGTTGTCCACAAGTGTAAAAACTCAGCCCAACAAATCTTCCCACAACTGTCCACAAACTTTGTCAACAAGCTATCCAAAATATTCTCTGAACTGTCCAACTAGAACTAACTAAGAGGTACCTTCAGATCTGAATTTTACTCACTGTTTTGGACTATAAAATTTCTGTCAAAAAACAACCAACAAATCTGATATAAAACCTCACAAAACTGCCCACAAAAATGCTCAAAAAATCAGCAAGTCTAAGCCACCTTTGGCTCTGATACCATGTAGATTTTCAGAGGTCCTATGAGGATGCCATCTAAGTTCTATCATTGACCTTAGTATGGCTCTAAGTGTCAATTGTGTGGTTATGTTTTCTTTCTGTTTTAGGATAACAAACAGTCACCAAAATTTGTGCTCAATATTTGATGGTTAAGTTCTCTTTTAAGGTGCCCTTGCAAGTGTTTTCTTTACTCAATGTTAGCACATGCAATATACATTAAAAATCATAAAACTACCTATAGATATTGAACTTTAAAATGTTTATCTACACTTCTAATCATGCATAAATTTGACACTTAAATTTTTGGGCAACATGACCATACAAATCCCCCCCCCCCATGGGGAAAACCAGTTTGGAGTGGATATATATAGAAGGCCTCAAAGAAAAATGTACAACACAGGAAACACATACAAGTGAACCTGGTACAATAGAAACCACTCTTTGGTGCCTCGGAGTTCCTCAAAGAATTTCCCACAAGCCTTGTGAAGTAAGGCGCTCCTTGCCTTGGTGAGCCTTTCTTCCTCTTACTTGCTTTGTCTTTATCCTGATCCTTTTCTTTACCTTTTCTCTTGCTTGCCTCTGAAATTTCCTTTTCTTTGTCCTTGCCTTTGCAGCAACCTCCCTCTGACAAGAAAAGCCTCCTCCAAGTGATGGTCTACCCCTCCTCTCAAGTGCACCCCCCCACACATGAAAAACCTCAAATATCTCCCTCTCCTTCACCCTTGCGCCCTCTAATCCCTAGAGTGCCTAAGAAAGTGAATTTGACTCTCTCCATGAAGGAAGAACCTCCTACGAGCTAGAGGAAAGCTTCCTCCTCTCAAGAATGCACCTCTCCTCCTAGCAAATGCACTCCTCCTCCATGAAATGTGCCCTCCTCCTGAATATGTATGACCTCACTCCCAATAGCTCCCTCTATAGCACAAGAGTAAGTTATCACCATGGAAGTGAGCTACCAAGCAATGAATGAATCCTCCTCTACTATGAGAATTCCCCTCTCTTAAAGTTCTGCCCCTCCTCTAGTAAATGTGCCTCCATCCACAAGCATGCACCCTCTACCTAGAAATGACTAAGACTCCATGGATGAAATTTCCAAGCAAGCTCCTCAAGCCAACAAAGGTTTCCTCCTCAAACCCTCATGCAAGTGCACCCTCCTCTCCTTGAGAAATGCACCCTAGCTCTCCTCCTCTTCTCCTCTTCTCACAAGTGAAGAAAACAAATTCTCATAAATGCACTATACCCTCCTTTAGCCTCC
Organism: Picea engelmannii; assembly: GCA_009831015.1. Lineage (NCBI taxonomy): Eukaryota > Viridiplantae > Streptophyta > Pinopsida > Pinales > Pinaceae > Picea > Picea engelmannii. Next base: position 350,981 of record ML799083.1, on the reverse strand, counting down.
TTTGGCCAAGCCCTAAAAGATCAATGGCCTAGATCCAATCTAGCCAAGTCTAATCAATGGGTGAGATATAATCCCAAAATATAACTAAGGAAACCCACTTTCCTTAGTTTCTTTATGTACATTAATTCACCCGCTTTCTAAATTAATTGTCACTTTAATGATTAAGTGACATATTTCACTTTTGACTTAAATCTCCTAAGTCAAAGTGAAATTAGAATCATAAAGTAAAGTACAATGGTAATAGTCTCCCCCTTTGTGTTTAGAGACTCATAAACACATGGGGACCACTTTCCAAGGTACCCAAATCTCAACAATAAAAAGGCATGGGATCGAGTTAAAAGAAATTGATCCATACATGTGATCAATTTATGAAAAGCCCTCTTATTAAATTGAAAATATTTGACGATAATGTATGAATAATAATAGAGTAATATATTAATTCTAAACTAAAAGAGAAAACATTATTATTGTTAATTTAAATTAAGAGGTGCAATGGTTCAAAGTTCAAACAAATGGATGCAATGCTTCAAAGCTCACACCTGTTGGAATACTATTTAAGCAAGAAAGAATGGTGAAGAAGAAAGTGTTTCTGCAGTCCAGATAAGAAGATAAAAAGAAGAAGCAAAATCCAAGAAGGAAAATTGAATATACTTATGAAGTGTTGGTGGAAGGGAGGAGCAAGGAAGGATTCATATCCTTTTCTAATTAAAGTGTGAAAATAAGGGATTTGGTGCTTCATAGGGTTGGTGTCCTAAAAAAAGGGATTTGGTGCTTCCTAGGGTTGGTGCCCTAAATCAAGGAAGTTGGTGATTCCTAGGGTTGGTTCCCTAAATCAAGGGAGTTAGTGCTTCCTAGGGTTGGTGCCCTAAAAACAAGGGATTTAGTGCTTCCTAGGGTTGGTTCCCTGAAGAAGGGGATTTGTGTCTCCAAGAGTTCGTGCTCTAAAGAGGATTCATGTCCTTCACAATCACACATTATTATTTATAAACTTTTTAATTATTGTTAAGTATACTTATATATTTGATTCTTAAATACAAGTCCATTGTTGATCTACTGTGATGATAAATATAATAACAAAGTAATAAATAATTGTTTAAAAAGGTAAAACTGATTTAGCCCCCCTCTCATTATTTCCAACAATTGGTATCAGAGCTAAGTTCCTTCAACAGAGTCTAATAATTGGAAGGTGGATCTTGAAAGTAATGGATCGGCAAGAGGGAATGTCTTCCACCAAAGAACCATTATTTAAAGGAGATGATTATGCTATCTGGAAAATAAGAATGAAAATCTACCTTATGGCTCTTGGTTTTGATGTTTGGAAATCTGTAGAAAATGAGTACACTGAACCAACTACTCCACCCACAGATATTACGAGAAAGAAGATTTGCAATGACAACTCAAGAGAAGTCAATGCCATTCTAGGAGGGTTAAAAAATCCTATATTTGTGAAGGTAATGAATTGTAAGTCATCCAAGGAGATCTGGGACAAGCTAGAGGTTATATATGAAGGAGACACCAAAGTCAAGGAAGCCAAACTACAAACCTACATAGCTTAGTTTGAAAATTTGAAGATGAAAGAAGAATAGAACATTGTTGAATATCTTCATAGAGTAGATGGGTTAGTTAAATCAATCAGAGCAGTTGGAGAAGAACTTAAATACAAACCTATTATACAAAATATCTTAAGATCATTACCTATGAGGTATGATACCAATATTTCTACAATTGAAGACAAACCAGACCTTGACAAACTCAAAGTAGATGAGCTCCATGGAATTATTACATCATATGATATGAGGACAAGATAGGAAAAACCATCAAAAGTAGAAGCAACCTTTAAGTCTTCTAAAGCAAAGAAGAATTAGGAACATATGTCTAATGAAGACCAGTGAGACATATCAGATGTAGAAGATGCCAACTTTATAAGGAAACTCCAGAAAGGATATGGAAAATATAAAGGAAAGTTACCCTTCAAATGTTTCAATTGTGGTAGAATCGAACACTTTGCTAACAAATGTCCCTATCCCAAGCAAGAGGAAAGTCATGATGAAATAAATTTCAAAGATAAAAAACAGAGCAAAACCAAAGATAAAAGGAACTTCTACAAGAAGATGAAAACTTTCTTTACCCAAGAAGACAATAGCTCATCTGAAGAAAGTGAAGAAGAGGATCTAGAGATTCTATTTATGGGAATGAAAACTCAAGATTATAATAATTTAGAATATGAAGAAAAAGTGAACCTTGAGGAAGAATTTATTTGTGCAATTGAAGAACTAAGAAATTCTAAAAAGAAAAACAAGTTATTAAGGGAACAACTTCTAAAGTTTGAAGAATTTATAAAATAAAGAGAAAAGGAGGTTTCCAACACCATTAGTGATTCAAAACAATTGATTATTGAGTTAAAAAATGATCCAAGTGGATATTAGTGTCCACACACTTGTTCCAAATTCCAACTAGCTCATCTAGACAGTTTTCAGTTCAACATGTTTCTTCGTAATGGGGACATTTATTTGTAATTGTGGGTTCTTCACTTCTGTGTCTTTCCTAAATCCCTACACAACATATAGGTGGATAATGGTGGTTGTCCACCTGTTCCAGCTGACTTATTTTGGAATTTTTCATGTCAGTACATCTTTCTATACTTCTAGGGCCATTTTGGGGCCCTAAAAAATGATTTCTTGGATTTCCATAATCAAACTATAGACAAAGTCAAAATTTTATGGCATAATGCATATTTCTTGAAAATACGTTTCCAACGAGCTATCACACGCTCGAAATGGAGATCGTATGCAAAAGTTACGACCCTAGGAAGTTGAGGTACTAACTTACCCCAATAGGGCCCACATGAATTTTGGCACTTCATCTCCTAGGGTTAGATTTTTGGATGTATAGGGTTTTGGCATTCATGTTTATTATAAAAAATGCATTTAGAGCCTCATTGTACTCATGTTCTTGCGAATGAGTGTAGCCGTCACATCTCTTCTCAGAGATAAGCTACCACCATTCTAGCGAGTCTTTCACTCTATATTTTTACAGTCTGTATACATTTATTTCATTAATAGAAATCATGTATTACTATATTTCTCTGTTTCTGGTAATATTTATGTGCAATTCATTGTGATAGCTCTACTTTCATTTCATTCTGAAAATAATCTGGACTAGTGGTATTAGAGTAAGATGATCTTCATCATTTTTTAGTGCATGTCCCCAACAAGGCCTGAGTATAGAAAGTTAGGTATTGATCTTGTCTCTGTTGAGGACAATTTCTATCACACACCCAATAAACCCTCCATGGCGAAAGAAAATAAAAATGGTGGAGTAGAATATTCTATTAATCTGTTTCTTGAGAAATCTCTCACATGACAGAGGGATGAAATGAAGGAGACTTTTTTCCATATCTTTCAATGCTTGCCGATATCAATAGGTGCATCTTCATCAAGAGGCCACTTTAGAGGAACCTTTACCTTCAAGGTACAAGTTAATTTTTATATTCCCATATTTGAAGTTCAAATAGATGCGAATGCCTTAGAAAAATGGTTAAATTTGCAAGAAGTTTATTTCTTTGTTCACATTTTTTCTGATAGGGAAACGATCACCTTTCCACTCCTCAAGGATCTCCCCCATGTCAAACATTGGTGGGAAACTTATTGGGATAAAATTTCAATAGAGGAATCTGGAATATATGGGGCCAAACCCACTTGGGATTTTTTTTTGGATGCGATCAAGGAACAATATTACCTTATTGGTAACTATGAAGATCAGTACATAACATGGACCACACTATAGCAATAGAAGAGAAAAAAAATGCCATAGTTCACAAATATTTTCCATACCTTGCACACCAATATGGGTATCAAAGACTCCGAGCGACATCAGATTTTGAAATACCATGGGGCTTTGCATAGTTACATCCAAACCAAAATGTATTTCCTAAACATCTCATCATTGGGAGTTTCCTATCGATATGCTATTAAAATTGAGTGGAAATTTAGGCATCGGAACAAATGGGAGTTCGGTTATGCAAATCTGCAACAAACAAATCATGATAAAGACAACCCTAACCAATAGCCTTATGAAAACTAGTCCAAGACACAAGAAAATAAGGGTAAAGGAAAGATGAAGAATGAAACTAGGAAGTGGTGCGACTTCCACAAAATTCCCTACCACAACACCAAAGAATGTCGCTTGAAACAATCATTAGTGGCTGATATAAAAGGTAAGGATCCAAACCCTAATTCAGAATCTTGTCTAGAAAATAATGAAAAATAACATATCATCGACGTAGACCTGACTTCCATTGTCGCAATCACGATAATTCAACCAGAAGAACTAGGAGATCCTAAAGAGGGGGAGTGCCTCTTCCATTCACATATGTGGGTGAAGGGGAACCTGTTGCATTTCATTGTTGATAGCAACATCCATAAGAACCTCATCTCAGTGAATTTCGTCAAACAATTGGGGTTGTTGACAACACCACACCTGCAACCATACAATATCGGGTGGCTTCACTAGGGATGAGATCTTTGTGTCAAGCGACAATGCTTCCTGTCCTATGGCATCCAACCCTTCAACGATGAGGTAGTTTGTGATGTTTCCCCTCTTGATGTTTGTGATGTTTTTTTGGGCCAACCATATATGTGGAAACGTCATGTTGTTTATGAGTCTCGATCCAATAGTGTCATTATTACTCAAGGGGGTCAAATCTATAAGATACCATAGGTAGTTTCAACTACTATTCCACCAAAACAGTGCCTCAAGGTAATCTCTCATACTACAAAATTTAGAATCTTCACTATCTATTCAAGGTATGCACAGAAGGCCACTGCAACCACTGTAGCCCCAACACCTTCTATCTAGTAGAAGCATATTGTAGAAGAGAAATAAGATATTATTTCTTCACCTATGATGGTGCCTACACAATGCCTCGTCAATCCCAGAGACAACAGGTTGCTGGAACATATTCAACCCCGCCAACAACAAGTTCTTGATAGCCTTCCACAAACCAAACAACTCAACTTCTCTAGCAAGGCACACAACTCACCAAGATTTAGATTTAGTAAATGCTTTGCCCTCTTCCCTGGGAACTCAACACAATGGATACCATTGCTTCCTATGGGGGGAGGATTGATCCAAGTGGATATTGTTTTCCACCCACCTGTTCCAAATTCCAACTGGCTCATCTTGATAGTTTTCTGTTCAACAGGTTTCTCTATAATGGGGACATTTCTTTGTAATTATGGGTTCTACACTTTTGGGGTTGTCCTGAATCCCTACACAACATCCAAGTGGATAATGGTGGTGGCCCACCTATTCCAACTGGCTTATTTTGGAAGTTTTCATGTCAGTAAATCTTTTTGTACTTCCAGGGTCGTTTTGGGGCCCTAAACATTGTTTTCTTGGATTTCCATTGTTAAACTATAAACATAGTCAGAGTTTGATGACACAATGTGTAGTTCTTGAAAATAAATATCCAACGGGCTATCACACTCCTAAAACAAAGATTGTATGCAAAAGTTATGACCCTAGGAAGTTGATGTACTAACTTACCCCAACGGGGCCCACACGACTTTTGGTTCTTCTTCTCCTAGGGTTAGGTTTTTGGATGTCTAGGGTTTTGGAATTCATGTTTATTATAAAAAATTCCTTCAGAGTCTCATTGTACTAATCTTCTTGCGAATGAGCATAGCCGTCACATTTCTTCTCAAAGATAAGCTGCCACCATTCTAGCAATTTTTTCACTCTATATTTTTATAGTCTCTGTACATTTCTTTCATCAATAGAAATCATGTGTTATTGTATTTCTCTGTTTTTGGTAATATTTATGGGCAATTCATTGTAATATCTCTTCTTTCATTTCTTTCCGAAAATAATCCGGATAAAAAATCCAATTCCAAGAAACCAAAAGAAATGAAGAAATATTGAATAAGGAATACAATGAAAAACAAAAAACATGTAAGATATTGGAAGATGAAATAATTCAACTAAAATGGAAACTAGGAAAAGAAGACATTCAGTCTAAGTTTGAAAACAACTCAAAAATCATGAACAACATTCTTAGCAATCAGATATCATGAAATGATAAGACAGGACTAGGATAAAATCCCTCTACAGAACATAAGAATGACCAACAACCAATTAACAATGTAGATTCTCTTAAGAACTCCATAAGAAGAGAAGAAAATAAGGAAAGGACAATACCATTGAAGACTACCCCAAATAAACAGAAATCTGCACTCCCTACTAAAGAAAAATATGACAGAAAGAATAGAATCATCAAAAGGAATCTGTCTAACAGAAATGAATATATTTTCCTTGGATATTATTATTCTTGCAATAATTTTGGACATAAGGTAGTACATTGTAAATATTATAGAAAGTACAATCCAAGAAATGGTCAAAGATATGAAAAAAATAAGAACAATGCAGAAAGAAGAAATCATAACTCATTCTCTCCCTTACAAGACTTCAATATTGAATGCCAAAAATAAAACAGCTATGGTCATAAGGTTAGTGAATGCATATTTCCAAAGTATTCCATGAAGGCAAGTATCTCTAGCATTAAGGAAAATTATAAGAAGATATAACTTACAAAGGAAGAAAAATGATGAAGATATTGCACCTAAAATAGATAAAATTGACAATAGGAGAATGATGGTTGAAGTGTCAGATAAGGTATTTGAAAATTAGAGTTATGCATATGAATTGGTTCAAGATCAAGAAAATAAAACCCTTAAATAAAAATGTGACACAATTGCAGAACCTGATAATGTCCTGTAAATAAATTATTCATTACCCAACAAATGAAAAATGCAAAAAGAAAATTCTCAAGAAAAGGATAAAGAAGCTTTTGTTGCACAAGAAAATAATGAAAATGATGGACTTTCAATAGGATATCAATGATAAGAATTAAGTGATGGTGATCTTGGAAATTTTCAAACACTATTTTGAATATCTACAAAAGGTCCTCGTAAAAAAAAATATAAACAAAAGAAAGGGAAGGAGAAATTAGGGAAGAATTAAGATTGTTCATGTTGATACCCCTATGAGTATTGAAGCATAGAATAATGAATATGCTCTTGGGTTACAAATGAATATATAACTAAGAATCATTTAAAGAAGCATGGTTTGATGGTATAAACTCTATTTTGCAGGATCTGACATGGTTCGTTGCAGGTCTCAATCTGCCAAGGAACAGTGGTGGTTATGTATTCTCTCAGTGAAGTTATGTGAATGGTTTATGAGCTAGATATATCATGGCACATGGATGGTACATATGTTAGATCCATTTATATATCTTATGATAGAGGGATATCGTGTGTGATATGAAACTTGTTTAAAGTACATTCTTGGTACATTGATAGAGGCACTTGCTGATGATCCTGATATTTGATTGGTTCACTTTTGGCACATATTCTTGACACATATTTTTCTTCATGGTTAATACATGGGATAGTATGTGTGATTGTCATACACTTGATGTATGGTGTGGCATGAGTTTATATGGTATATGCATGGATAGGTCCAATGATCATTATAGGAAGAGAAAATCATTGTTGAGCAGTTGAACTGTGTTTCAGTAGAGAAATAAAATATTGAAGCAGAAGCAGATTGTAGTGGTAGCATATTTTTCATCTTGCAAAGAAGATAGAGGGAGACATACCCAAAGGGGGAGAGATTCATAGACAGGGGGAGCATCACCTAAGGGGGAGTGTCACCTTAAAGGGAGAAAGGAAACATCCCTTTTTGTCATTGATGTCAAAGGGAGAGAAAAAACAGTAAAACAAATTCAATTCCAAAATTTAAAGTTGAGATCAGTGATAGGGGAGAAAAGATACAAATTCATTTTTTTTACAGATATTTTTCTCTCAATTTCAAAGGGGGATATTGTTGGCATTATTGATTGTGTTTTTTCATTGATGGAAACATGAGTCAAACATGTACAATAATCAAATAAAAAGGAATATCACCTTGGGGAAGAGGAAGATCACCTTGGGGAAGAAGAAATTCATGATCATTGTTGATCACAATAGGATCAACAAATGATCCTATGTTCCCAAATCTTAGGAGAGATAACAAGGAGATTCTACAAATAATACACACACATAATCAAAGCACACAATGTTAAGTTCAAGGGAAAATATTAGAGAAATAGAGTATTGTGATTGTGTATAGATAGTGCATAAATGAGCGCACCAATCAAATATCAGAAGAGATTACGCATTTGAAGTAACACAACAAAAATATAGTTCTACAAATTAAGGAAATCCATGCAAATAATTGTGGAGTAATAATGACCGTACCTTTTTTAATTTTGCGATTAATCACAACCATTGAATCAAGGAGGAATCATGTCTATCGATATATTTTTCGAGACAAATTGAGGACTATTAGATCAAGGTGGAGCCAGAGGTTGGGAGAAATTAAATCCTAACCATCAGATTTGGATATATAATCCTCAACCATAGATCAAGACCAATGGTAATCTAGATCTTCTCAACTTCAATGAACATTGGAGACAAGGCAGAGGCATTAACTCATGAAGTCATGAAATCCCGCCAGCCATTAGATCAATGACGGACTTCGGATGAATTCTCGACCATCTAATCGATTTTAGTGGAAGGATAGGGATATAAATGAATTTTGGGATAATTCATAGTAATTTAATTGTTGGTGGAAACAAGTTTGAAATCTCAATCGTTGGTGGAAACAAGGTAGAAATCTCAATTGTTGATCGAATCCAAGTGGAAGGATAGAGTAAGTTTTGACACTTCACCACTTTGCCACTTCTGTGAATACAGGTGACAAGGAAGAATCCATGAAGCCCCAAAGTCATGCAATCCAAAAAACCATCGTGTGAGGGAAGGAATAGTCAAACCGACGTTGACCACTCTAGGATTACGAGGAGTCCAAAACAACTAAAACTCCCGAAGCCATGAAGCGCAAATCCATGATCCAGGAGGGAGACATGTGGTAGAATACAAAGATGACACATGGCCCAATCAGTCAGTGACAAGTGTCAAGGTCTAGTTGACACATTAGGTATATGAAATTCATGATTCAAGGTGACATGTGGCAGTCACTTAGTTAGTGCCACATCAACAATGATGTTAGCAAGCCATGTCACTACGGGATTACAACCTCCGAGGATGTTCATCTTCTCCTACTAGAAAAAAAACCTGAAGCATGAAAGATTGAAGTCGTGAATTAATGTTTGGTCATTGATCTAAGATCTTCCAAAATATTTTTGACCATTTGATCGAGTACAGTGGAAGGATACAGCAAGCATGAATCAAAAAGTAATGGTAACCATTGATCTACTTTAGGATCAATCTTGACTGTTGATCAAGAGTATTGGAAGGATAGAGTAAGCATGAGATGTTAGCCGACAACAAGCGGTCATCGTCGTGTTATGACTTATTTGATAGGTAAACCTTTGGAGGAATTAAACTACTTTAGGTTTTTAGTAACCCAAAGTCCTAGAGTGTCGAAGCCCTGAAGTAATATCTGACCATCCGTCGAGAAGAAATATCCATGGTCGAGATCCAAAAAGAGAACAATGAGAAGTCCATTAACAAAACACCTTGTTGAGTTTGTACATAATGTCCACTCAACCACATATTAATTTACAATCGTCCAATCTACTAGTAAATAGAGTATACTCACTTCTACAGAATTTACTCCAAGGGAGTTGAAAGATTGTAAAGGTCAGAAATCTTGAAGGCCGGAGTATCAAAGGACTTGGTTCCACCACCGATCATGTGATAAGGTAAAGAAGATAATAAGGAGCGAAAAAGGGCCTAGAATTAAATAATCCCTTGGAAATTTGAATACAGTCTCATGTAGGAGAATAAGGGGGAAAAGAGAAAGTTCTAACAGAACAATGCTTAGAATGGATAAGCATGTCGTTTTGAGCCTACAGTCACATAAAGGAAAGATAAAGTGTCTAGGGCTTAACTATGTTTCCTATAGGAAACCCAAGAAGAACACCATAACAATACATAGAGTTGGTAAAACCTCAAATATGGTCTGTTAGAGAACTGGGAATGGAGGAAAACCATAAGAATGAAATACACAGGTATGAGATCGAGTTAAAATAATTTTATCCATACATGTGATCGATTTATGAAAATCCCTCTTACTAAATTGAAAAGATTTCATGATAATGTATGTATAATAATAGAGGAAGATATTAATTCTAAATTAAAAGACAAAAAATTATTATTTTTAATTTAAATGAAGAGGTGCAATGGTTCAAATTTCAAACAAAGGGACACAATGCTTCAAATATCACACCAATTGGAATATTATATAAGCAAGAAAGAACAATAAAAAATAAAGCATCTTTGTGATCCAGATCAAAAGATCAAAAGTAGAAGAAGAGTCTGAGAAAGAAAACTGAAGATAATTATGCAATGCAGGTGGAAGGGAGGAGAAACGAAGGATTCATATCCTTTTCTAAGTAAAGTGTGAAAATAGGGGAGTTGGTTCTTCCTAGGGTTGTTGCCCTAAAACAAGGGAGTGGGTGATTCCTAGGGTAGGTGCCCTAAATCAAGGAAGTTGGTGGTTCTTAGGGTTGATTCCCTGAAAAAAGGGAGTTGGTGCTTCCTAGAGTTGGTTCCCTGAAGAAGGGGATTTGTATCTCCAAGATTTTGTGCTCTAAAGAGGATTGATGTCCCAGATTATTCTTTATAAACTTTGTAATTATTTTTAAGTATACTTATATAATTGATTCTTAAATACAATTCCATTGTTGTTCTACTATGATGATAAATAGAATAACAAAAGTAATAACTAATTGTTTAAAAATTTAATATTGATTCACCCCCCCCTCTTAATATTTCAAACAATCGGTATTAGATATAAGTGCCTTCAACACAGTCTAATAACTAGAAGGTATATATCGAAAGTAATGGAATCAACAAGAGGGAATGCCTTCCAACAAAGCATCATTTTTTAAAGGAGATGATTATGCTCTCTGGAAAATAAGAATAGAAAGATACCTTATGGCTCTTGGTTTTGATGTTTGACAATGTGTAGAAAATGGGTACACTGCACTAGCTATTCCACCCACAGATACTGCAAGAAAGAAGATTTGCAATGACAACTCAAGAGCAGTCAATGCCATTCTAGGAGGGTTAACAAATCCTAGATTTGTGAAGTAATGCATTGTAAGTAATATAAGGATATCTAGGACATGCTAGAGGTTATATATGAAGGAGACAACAAAGTCAAGGAAGTCAAACTACAAACCTACAGAGATCAGTTTGAAAATTCGAAGATGAAAGAAGAAAAGAACATTTTTGAATATCTTCGTAGAGTAGATGAGGTAGTTAACTCAATAAGAGAAGCTAGAGAATAAATTAAAGATAAACCCATTGTACAAAATATCTTAATATCATTACCTATGAGCTATGATGCCAAGATTTCTACAATTGAAGATAGACCAGACCTTCAAAAACTCATAGTAGACGAGCTCCATGCAATTCTTACAACATATGAGATGAGGACATGACAAGAAGAAACATCCTTTAAGGCTTCTAAAGAAAATAATAATTAGGAACATACGTATGATGAATATCAGTTAAATATATCAGATGTAGAAGATGCCAACATTATAAGGAAACTCCAGAAAGGATATGGAAAACATAAAGGAAAGTTACCCTTCAAATGTTTCAACTATGGAAGAATCAGACACTTCTCTAACAAATGTCCCTATCCTAACCAAGAGGAAAGTGATGATGAAAGAACTTTCAAAGATCAGAAGAATATCATAACCAAAGATAAAATGAATTTATACAAGAACAAGAAAACTTTCTTTACCCAAGAAGAAAGTAGCTCATCTAAAGAAAGTGAAGAAGAGGAGTCAGAGCTTCTATTTATGGGAATGAAAAATAAGATGATAATCATTCAGAATATGAAGAACAAGTGAACCTTGAGGAACAATTTATTCTTGCATTTGAAGAACTAAGAGAATCTAAAAGGCGAAACAAGTTACTAAGGGAACAACTTCTAAAGTTTGAAGAAGTTATAAAATCAAGAGAAAATTAGGTTTCCAAAACCATTAGTGATTCATAACAATTGATTATTAAGTTAAAAACCCAATTCCAAGAAGCTAAAAGAAAAAAAGAAATATTTAATAAGGAATTCAACTAAAAAGAAAAAAACATGTAAGATATTGGAAGATAAAATAATTCGACTAAAAGGGAAACTAGAAAAAGAAGACATTCAGTCTACGTTTGAAAACAACTCAAAAATCATGAACAACATTCTTAGAAGTTAGAGATCATCAAATGATAATATAGGACTAAGATATGATCCCTCTATAGAACAAAAGAATGACCAACAACCAAATAGTTATGTAGATGCTCTTAAGAACTCCATAAGAAGATAATAAAATAAGGCAAGGAAAATACCATTGAAGACTGTCCCAAATAAATAGAAATTTGTACTCCCTACTAAAGAAAAAGATGACAAAAATAATAGAATCATCAAAAGGAATCCTTCTAACAAAAATCAATATATTTTCCTTGGATATTGTTATTCCTACAACAATTTTGGACATAAAGCAATACATTTTAAATCTTAGAGAAAGTACAATCCAAGAAATGTTCAAAGATATGAAAACAATAAGAATAATGCAGAAAGAAGAAATCATAACTCATTCTCTCCCTTACAAGACTTCAATATTGAATTCCAAAAATGAAACAATTATGGTAATAAGGATAGTGAATGTATATTACCAAAGTATTCCATGAAGGCAAGTATCTCCAACATTAAGGAAAATTATAAGAAGATATAACTTACAAAGGAAAAAAATGATGAAGATATTGCACCTGAAATAGATAAAATTGACAATAGGAGAATGATGGGTGAAGTGTCTAATAAGATATATGAAAGTAAGAGTTATTCATATGAGGTGTTTCAAGCTAAAGAAAAGAAAACCCCTAAAAAAAAGGGTGACACAATTGCAAAACTTGATAATGTCCCGCAAATAAATTATTCATTACCCAACAAATRGAAAATGCAAAAAGAAAATTCTCAAGAAAAAGATAAAGAAGCTTCTATTGCACAAGACAGTAATGATGGTGATGAAATTTCAATAGGAGATCAATTAGAAGAATTAAGCGATGATGATCTTGGAAATTTTCAAACATTATTTTKATGATCTACTAAAACTCCTCAACAAAAAATATAAACAAAAGAAACGAAGGAGGAATTAGGGAAGACTTAATATTGTTCTTGTTGTTACCCCTATGAGTATTGAAGCACAGAARAATGAAGAGGATCTTGGGTTATAAATGAATAGATAACTAATAATCATTTAAAGCAACATGTTTTGATGGTATAAACTCTATTTTGCAAGATCTAGCATGGTTTATTGCAGGTCTTCATCTACCAAGGAACAATATTGGTTATGTATTCTCATAGTGAAGTTACGTGAATGGTTTCTGAGGTAGATCTATCATGGCACATGGTTGGTACATATGTGAGATCCATAGATATATCTTATGATAGAGGCATATCATGTGTGATATGACACTTGTTTAAAGCATGTTGTTGGTACATTGATAGAGACACTTGTTGATGATCATGATATATGTTTGGTTCACCTTTGGCACATATTCTTGATATATATTTTGATTCATGGTTGATACATGATATAGTATGTATTATTGGCATATAATTGATGTATGGCATGCCATAATTTTAGATGGTAGATGCATGGACATTTCCAAGGATCATTATAGGAAGAGTAGATCATTCTTGAGCAGTTGAACTATGTATCAGTAGAGTTCAGTAAAGTAGTAGTATATTTAAGTGGAAGAAGATTGGAGTGGTAGCATATTTTTCATCTTGCAGAGAAGATAGAGGGATACATACCCAAAGTAGGAGATATTCATAGACAAGAGGAGAATCATCTCAGGGTGAGAATCACCCTAAAGGGAGAAAGAAAACATCCCTTTTTTCCATTGATGTCAAAGGGGGAGAAAAAGAAGTAAACCAAATTCAATTCCCAAATTTAAAGATGAGATCATTGATAGGGGAAGCAAAGGTAAAAACTCATTTGTTTTACATATATGTTTCCCTCAATGCCAAAGAGGGATATTGTTGGTATTATTTTTTGTGTGTTGTCATTTATGGAAACACGAGTCAAACATGTACAATAATCATATAAAAAGGAAGATCACCTTGGGGAGGAAGCAATTTGTGATCATTGTTGATCACGATAGGATCAATAAATGATCATATGTTCCTAAAGCTTAGGAGAGAAAGCGAGGAGATTCTACAAATAATACACACGTATAATCATATAACTCAATGTTAAGTGTTTGTTTTTCAATAAGATAGGCTTAAGGATGAAGTTCATTCCATTTTAGCATTTTACTTAAACCATAGACAATTTGTTGCAGCAACCAATATCACAAGAAGAAACACCATGCACAAGTACACAAGAAGTATCCTAGGAAACCCTTCTCAACAAGGGAAGAAAACCCAACCAATCCTTTGATATATTATTCAAGATAAATACCTTCACCACCAAGAAAACCTAGCACACAAAAGGGTGCTCACAAACCCTAGAATACTAGCACCCAAGAGAGGTGTGCACTTTTCCCAAGAAGATGTACTTTATGAAATTTCCAAAATCACACTTAATATATGATTCCTCAATGGGGAATTTACCTTTACTTATATTAGACTTGACCTATCAACATAAGTGTCTATTGGCACAACATGGGTGACTTGTCTATCTCATAATTTAATCAATATTAACCAGATTAATTATCTTTTACATTAATTATCAATTGCATTAAGGTGGGGCTGACCTGTACCCTTTACATTACAATTAGGGTTATAGGCAGGTCTGACTCTTGAAAAATATAGCAAGGGATCTCATACACCCACTAGTGCTCAACCATTAGGGGCACATCCATAGGGATGTCCATATCTCTATCTCACTGCATCTCATAAGAGAACCACACTCACTAGTGCTCAACCACTAGGAGGAGGCCATCAATACGTTCCAATTCTATCTCAGATAGGAACCAAAGACCCAAATCATGGGCTCTCTCTCAGGTCAAATCAATCAGTCTGTGTCCTGGAGGAGGCTCACACAATTGTAATAATCAACACTCCCTCTCATCCAGGGAGGCATTCTCCACTAGGCCAAGTCTCGCATAAAAGTACTCAAACTTTGTCTTGGTTGTAGTCATCAACACTCCCTCTCAACCAGAGAGGTATTCTTCACCAATCCAGTTTGGTGAACGCGTATGCAATCTGTTCATGTGTAGGAAGGTACAACACATGTACTACTTTCCTCTGCATCATGTCTCTGAAAATGATATTTTATCTCAATGTGTTTCAATCTATCATGAAGCACAAGTTTCTCAAAGAGCTTCACACAACTCTGGTTATAATCATAAAATCCATCTCATGATCAAGTAAATCTATCAGAAGTTTATGAAGTCGCACTACTTCACACACTTAATGATATATACTCAGCTTCTATGGTATTCAAGGCCATAGATATTTGTTTCCTGCTTGCACTAGGAAACCATGAAAACCTTCACATTAAGACAGCAACTGAATGTTCTCTTCTAATTCATTGTACTCTCTTCTCAATCTATATTGACATATCTTGCAAACTCAAGTTCACACTGGAGGCATATCTCAAGACATATCCAATTGTGCCTCGTATATATCTGAATACATGTTTTGTTGTTTTCCAGTGAGTCTCTCTTGGTTGAATCATGGAATGACTAAGTATATTCACTACATAAAGTGAATCAAGTATAGTGTTAACTAGATACATCAGTGGTCGAATCAGTTGTGGATCAATCTCATCTGAATAATCATCAATCTTTTTCTTCAAATCCATCACCATGGATTTGCATTCTTTCATACTGAACTTCTTTAATATTCCCACTATATATTTTCCTTGAATCAGGAAAATCTCATCGATCCTATGTCATACTTTTTGTCCCTAGAAGGAGTGCATCATACTCAGATCCTTCATCTCGAAATCAAGAGTCAAAGCTTACTTGTATCCAACAACAAGGATTTTTGAATAAGTCATCAAAATCGGGCTCTCTTCACCAACACTATAATAATACAGGTTTGGATCAACAACACTCTTGCTGAAACCCAAACTCATCAAGAATATATCCATATAATATAATTTCCAACTCATGGATGGTAGTACGGATGGAAGTTCATCGAGCTTATTAGATCAAGTGTCTCATCATAGACAACTCCCTCGGTTTATGTGAATCCTTTGGCTATAGATATCTCTTTGTATTTATCGACACTTCCATTAGTTGCATGCTTGATATTATAGATCCACTTGGAAGTCACCATGGACTTCTCTTCTGGTCTCTAAACAATATTTTATACATCATTCTTTAAGATATACTAGTATTCGTCTGTGATGTCATCTTGCCATACATGTTTTCCTGTTGTTTCTCCAGGACAAGGAGGCTCAAAATCAATGAAGTGGCTGATGACTGAAGGATAGCTTGAAAATATCTTTTTCTTTCTTGGGATGTGCCTTGAGGGGATTGTATGTTCCTCTTCCTTCTGCACAGTGGGCCTAGGAAGGCCTTTTATGCCCTACTAAAATATCTCTGGACATATCAACTGGAGCAACTGGATCAACTAGAATGATGTATGTCTCCCTTTGAAATGTTGAAGGGGGAGAAGGTATTGTCTCACTGTCAATCTCTATCTAAGATTCTATGGATCTTTAAAAGGCTATCTCTTCTTAAAGGACAACATCTCTACTTGTCTCAATCTATCTTTGACCAACGATGTAGATCTAGAATGTCTTCGAAGATTCACTGTTATCCCATAAATGTATCCTTTCTCCCTAAAGGGTCTATCTTGGACTTCTTCTCTTTAGGTACATGAAAATACACTGGGCACCCAAATATCATGAAGTGTTCAATCTCATGATTCACACCGATGAAGGTTTCTTCGGGAGTTATGTTTTTCAAAGTCTAGTGAAGACTCTTGTTCTGAACACTGTGTCATGGATGCTTCTGCCCATGGAATCATAGAAATATTTTGATCATGCATTATTGCATTGATTTCCTCAATGATGGTTCTATTCTTCCTCTTTATCAAATAGATTTTACTCCCTCTGAGTCAAGTGACTCCCTCTGAAGGATAAACATCTTCCTTTGTTCTTAACCTATCTAGAACAAGAGAACAAGAGGAACCAAAAAAAGAATTCTCCTAAAGGATAATAATGAGTACATCTCTCGAATAAAAAAAAAAATAAGGATTGTTTTCACAACTACAACACGTACTTGTAATGTAGCAAACTTTAGAAATATAGGTTAGAGGAATGACAATTACAACAATCAAACCTAGAGTCTTCACTTCCAGTGTATTGTTCCTCTTAATGCACTCAGATCCCTCTGGATCCATGAATTCAACAAAGGTTCCTTCCTCCTACAATTACCCTTATGGCAATGATACAAATAATATGTATACAATTTCATACCTGAGGGTGCCGATATTATTTCTCCAATGTCACCTAGTTGATCTTTGTCCTCTGACATCTTCATGAAGAAGGTAGTCACAGTGTCACCTTTTTGTATCACCCACAATAATCCTTCCTCTGAATTTTTGTCTTCCGAGAACTTGAAGTTGCTTGATCCATCAAGCTTATCTTTCATCATAGTTCTTGTTCATCATAATTTTAGATTCTTCACAACCCCTTGTCAACTGGGATAGAAAATCTAACAAATAGGCTAGGCTAGAAATTATAGGTTTTGTTCGACTTATGACTTCCAAAAATAATCCTTTGAAAGATAGGATAATACTAGTGAGCTGAAGAGATCCTTCAATGAGTTTCACAAACATTAATACTGAAATTTCTGCATAAATAAGAGAAACCCTAGAAACCCTAGGGCCAAAAATTCAAATGCACAGAAATGCAATTTGAATCTTTTTTTAGGCATTTGAAGGTGTTCATACACTCATATGCATTTTTTATCCCCAATGTATAAGTGACAAGTATTGAAACTCCTCAAAGAAGTAGGCCGTACGAAATTTCTAGAAACCCTAAGAGGGTCGTACAGTTTTGCATAAGAGAGAGAGGATGACTAAAATTTTCTTGTGCAATGGATTCTTCAATACCTATGCTCTGATACCATGTTGATTTTTCAATAAGATAGGATTAATCGTGAATTTCATTCCATTTTAGCATTTAACTTAAACCATAGACAATTTGTTGCAGCAACCAAGATCACAAGATGAAACATCATGCATAAGTACATAAGAAGTATCCTAGGAAACCCTTCTCAAAAAGGGAAGAAAACCCAACCAATCCTTTTCTATATTCTTCAAGATAAATACCTTCACCACCAAAAAAATCTAGCACACAAAAGGGTGCTCACAAACCCTATAATACTAGCAATCAAGAGAGGTGCACACTTTTCCCAAGAAGATGTACTTGCTGAAATTTCCAAACTCACACTTAAGATATGATTCCTCAATGGGGAATTTATCTTTACTTATATTAGACTTGACTTTTCAACAAAAGTGTCTATTGGCAGAACAGGGACAACCTCTCCATCTCATAATATAATTAATATTAACCAGATTAATTATCTTTTACATTAATTATCAATTACATTAAGGTGGGGCCGACTTGTACCCTTTACATTACAATTAGGATTACAGGCATGTCTGAATCTTGAGAATATAGCAAGGGATCTCATACAACCACTAGTGCTCATCCATTAGGGGAACATTCATAGGGATGTCCATATCTCTATCTCACTGCGTCTTACAGAAAAACCACACTCAGTAGTGCTCAGCCACTAGGGTCACGTTCACCTATGCTCATCCACAGGAATGTCCACTCAACAGTTCTTCTTTCGCACTACATTACACAGGAGAGTCATCTGTATTTCATCATATCAAATCTCTACTTAGAGGAGGCTAATACATCGTCTTCATATTTGTCTCATGACGGTGCACCCAACTCATGGAAATTAACACGTTCACCTTGTGCTTAGACACAAGCACGTCCAACTCAGCAGATATCCTTTCTCACTGCATTACATAGGAGAATCATCTGGATTTCTTCTCACCACCCAACTCATGGGCTTTCTCTCAGGTCGACTCAATCAGTCTGTGTCCTGGAGGATGTCTCATGTAGTTGTAATCATCAACATTAAGGTTGAGGGAAAATATTAGGAGAAATAGAGTATTGTGATCATGTATAAATAGTGCATAAATGAGTGCATCGATCGAAGCTCAGAAGAGATGGGGCATTTGAAGTAACAAATAATAAATAGAGTTCTAAAAATTAAGGAAATCCACAAAAATGATTGTGGAGTAATTGTGATCATTCCTTTTTTAATTTTGGGAGTAATCAAAACCATTGAATCGAGGAGGAATCATGTCCGTCAATGTAGTTTTCGAGACAAATTAAGGACCATCAGATCAAGGTGGAGCTAGAGGCTAGGAGAATTTAAATCCAAACCATCATATCGAGATATATAATCCTCAACCATATATTAATACCAATAGGATTACCAAACTTCGCCATCTTGAAAAAAATTGGAGACAAGGAAGAGACATGAATTCATCAGGTCACAAAATCTCACCAGTCGTTAGATCAAGGAGGGAATTCAAATGAATTATCGACCATCCGATCAATTTTAGTGGAAGGATAGGGATATGAATGAAGTTTGAGAGCATTCAAAGTCATTCAATGACTAGTGGAAACAAGGTCAAAATATCAACCGTTGATTGAAGCCAAGTGGAATAATAGAGTAGGGTTTGACACTTCACCACTTTAGAAAATACTGGAGACAAGGAAGAATCCACAAACCTTTGAAGTCACGAAATCCAGAAAATCATCATGCGAGTGAAGGAATAGTCAACCTGGTGTTGACCAGTCTAGAATTACGAGGATTCCCAAACAACTAAAACTCCCAAAGCCACATAGTACCGAATCCACGAAGTGCAAAGCAATGATCCAAGAGGGAGACATGTGGCAGAAGACAAAGATGACTTGTGGCCAAATCAATTGGTGACAAGTGTCAAGGTCTAGTTGGTACATTAGGTATATGAAAGTCACAAATCAAGGTGACACATGGTAGTCACTCAGTGAGTACCACGTCAATAATGACGTCAACAAGACACATCACTCTTGGATTATAGCCTCCGGGGACGTTCAACTTCTCCAACTAGTAAAAATTCCTGAAGCGCTGAAGGCTAAAGTCGCGAATTAATGTTTGTTTGTTGATCTAATATCCTCCAGAATATTCTGTGACCATCCAATCGAGTATAGTGGAAGGATAGAGTAAGAATGAATCATGAAGTAACACTAACCATTAATCTACTTCATGAGCATTCTTGATCGTTGAACAAGCATAGTGGAAGGATATAGTAAGCATGAGATGTTAACTAAAAACAAGCAAGCATCATTGTGTTATGAATTATTTGGTAGGTAAAAATATGAAGGAATTGAACTAATTTAGGTTTTTAGTAACCCAGAGTCCCAGAGTGTCGAAGCCCCAAAGTAAGATTTGACCATCCATCGAGAAGGAAGATCCACAGTCGAGATACAAAAATCACACAATGAGAATGCCATTAAAAAGACACCTTGTTGAGTTTGCACGGACTGTCCACTCAACCACATATTAAGTCAAAATTGTTTGATCTACTAGTGAATAAAGTATACGCACTTTGGTGGAATTTACTCTAGGGGAGTTGGAATATTGCAAAGGTTGAAAATATCGAAGGACAGAGTACCAGAGGACTTGGTTCCAACACTGTTTGTGCGAAGGTAAAGAAGCTAAGAAGGAGCGCAAAAGGTCCTAGAATTAAATAATCTCTCAGAAATTTGAATATAGTCTCATGTAGGAGAATAAGGGGAAAAGGATAAACTGCTAATAGAACAACTCTTGGAATGGATAAGCCTGTGGTTTTTAGCCTATGGTCACATAAAGGAAAGACAAATCTCCTAGGGTTGAACTCTATTTCCTATAGGAAACCCAAGAAGAACACCATAACAATACAGAGAGCTGGTAAAACCTCAAATATGATTTGTTGGAGAACTTGGGACACAACACAAGCATAAGAATGAAATAAATAGGCATGGGATCGAGTTAAAAAAATCAATCCATACATGTGATCTATTTATGAAAATCCCTCTTACTAAATTGAAAAGATTTCATGATAATGTATGAATAATAACAGAGGAAGATATTAATTCTAAATTAAAAGACAAAACATTATTATTGTTAATTTAAATGAAGAGGTGCAATGGTTCAAAGTTCAAACAAAGGGACACTGCTTCAAATCTCACACCAGTTGGAATACTATATAAGCAAGAAAGAACAATGAATAAGAAAGTGTCTCTGCAGTCCATATCAGAAGATCAAAAGCAGATGTAGAGTCCAAGAAGGAAACCTGAAGATACTTATGCATTGTGGGTGGAAGGGAGGAGCAAGGGAGGATTCATATCCTTTTCTAAGTAAAATGTGAAAACAAGGGAGTTGGTTCTTCTTAGGGTTGGTTCCCTAAAACAAAGGAGTTGGTGCTTCCTAGTGTTGGTGCCCTAAAACAAGGGAGTTGGTGCTCACTAGGGTTGGTTCCCTAAATGAAGGGAGTTGGTGCCTCCTAGGGTTGGTGCCCTAAAACAAGGGATTTGGTGCTTCCTAGGGTTGATTCCATAACGACAAGGGATTTGGTACTTTCTAGGGTTGGTTCCCTAAAAACAAGGGATTTTGTGCTTCCTAGGGTTGGTTCCTTGAAGAATGGGATTTGTGTCTTCAAGAATTGGTTCTATAAAGAGGATTGGTGTCCTTCACAATCACAAATTATTATTGATAGAATTTTTAATTCTTGTTAAGTATACTTATATAATTGATTCTTAAATACAAGTCCATTATTGATCTACTATGATGATAAATAGAATAAAAAAGTAATAAATGATTGTTTAAAAAGGTAATAATGATTCACCCTCCATCTCAGTATTTCCAACAGATCCCATAATTGTTGTGAATCAAGAAACACTCATAGGTGGTGCACCAATATATCCAATGATTTCACTATAAATTGATAGTGAGGAGACTTGTATCCATACTCCAAACTGGATACATATGGACCTTCACCTAATTATCATGAAAAAATGTTGTAAGCTATATAAATTGTGAATATTTGAGTTAAAATTGATGAAAGATTGTTGATGCATACACATTTTAACTCCTTGTAAAACGAGGAGAAACATACCTTCTGTGAATCACAAGTGTTGCGCTCAATACTGGGCACTTTTTAAAGATAACAGGACATGAATTTATAGATATAGTTGTGGATTATTCCTACACCAAACCTTACAAAATAGATGTAATTGTTATATATCCTGGTCATACTGTCGATATTCTTCTCACCACCAACCAGTCGAGGGGGAAATACTATATGGCAACCCAAGCATATAACAATCTCCAATTGATCAATATCGATAATACCACAACTACTACCATTCTAGAGTATCGAGGGCATATATTTTCTATGCATATATTTTTTAATTGGTATGGTTACAAATGACCATAAGACTTTTGATTATTTTAATGGTTTGAGAATATGGTTTAATTCTTGTGTAGTAGTTATTCTTTTTAGTGTATGGGTTTATTGATGATTATATGTGTGTGTGCGGATTCTAATAAAAATTTTCTATGGGTGGGAGACTTGCTTTGTTAATTCTCCCATCCATGACAAATAAAATCAATGAAAAATATATAAAAATTATATATGGATGTATAATGGTCATATTTTTTTTATCATGGTGCAATGTATACACTCTATGATCTATGCTTTGTGTACTTAAATGTCCTTATAACAATAAAAATAATCATCAAATTTCAAGCTCATTTAATATCAATGTCCTTAGAATGTGTATAAATCCTCATATGCAAAGTATAAAAAAATTTGGTTTCCTTTAAATGTTCTTATAAAAAATATAAATCAACATCTATAATGTATAAATCAAGTAGATATATTATCAATGTCCTTAGAACAACATAACTCATCATCCAAAAAGTTCTAGATGATTCACTATCAATGTTCTTATAAAAGTATAAATTATTAAATTATTTGATATCAATGTCCTTAAAACAAGTATAAACCAAGTAGATTTACTATCAATGTCCTTAGAACAAGTGTAATTCATCATATACAAAGTTCAAGATGATTTTCTATCAATGTCTTTAGAACAAGTAAAAATAATCATTTATAAAGTTAAAGATGATTTTCTATCAATGTCCCTAGAGAAAATATGGTTCTAAGTTTTCTTCTATGTAATACATATCACGTCAATGCAAAATTCCTATCTTTGTGACAAAGAAAACACTTCATTATATTTTTTTAAAAACTTGGCCAAAACTTTCTTTTTGTAATGTGTTGAACATAAACCAACCTTGTCATGTGACAAAAATAGCCTGACATTGCAATATAACAAATGAAACTAGACATTGCAACATGAGGAATATAGTAATGTTGCAATGAGATGAACATAATAGCATCGCAATCTAAGAAACATAGTAACATCACAATGTGACAAACATATCCCTTTTGTTGAAATGTGATGAACATCGCCCCATCATCGTAATGTAATGAACATATCCATATTGTTGAAATGTGACAAACATAGTAGCATCACATTATGATAAACATAGTAACATTGCAGTGTGAGGAATAGAGCCTTGTCATTGAAATGTGACGAACATAGTCATGTCGCTGAAATGTGACGAACATAGCCCTACCATTGCAATGTGATGAATATAGCCATATTTTTTTAATGTGACGAACATAGTAGCGTTACATTCTAACAAACATAGTAACATCACAATGTGACAAACACATCCCTATCATCGCAATGTTACGACCATAGCCCCACGATCATAATGTGTCAAATATAGTCATATTGTCACAATGTGATGAACATAGCCTCATTATGGAAATGTGATGAACATAGCCTCGTCGTCACAATTCAACACAAATATGCTGACCTTGTAATGTGAGAAACATTTCCAAATGTCACAATGCAATGAACATAGCCCATTGTCACAATGTGATGTATGCAACCCAATGTCACAATGTGACAAACGTATCTCAACATTGGAATGAGAGACCATTTCCCAACATCGCAATGTGCTGAAAATAACCCACTTTCATAATGTGAAAAACCTATTCCAACAACATAATGTGACAAACAAAAACCTTATATTGCAATGTGATGACCATAACCTTATCATGTCAAGTGAGGAACAAAACCTGATGTCCTAATCTGATGAACAAAACCTGGTCAACATTGTAATGCGATAATGTCATAGTAAACCATGGTTGAACATTAAATCAACATGGTTCTACATAATCAACTCCACATGGTCTACGAAGGTCATCCATGGGCATGGCCACACACAGTCAACCCTAGTCAACCATTACATTGTTAATACATTATTAATTAATTAATACATTACGTTATTAATGTATTAATACTTTAATATGTTACATTATACATTAATGTATCAATACTTTAATTTATACATTACATTAATGTAATAATATATTATTAATTTATTACACAATTTATTAAGCTCAATGTATTATTACTTTATTAATGTATTACTACTTTATTACTGTATTACTACTTTGTTAATTTTTTAATGAATTAATAATTTATTTATCAATGCATTTAATGTATTAAATGTATGAAAAGTATGTTTTAATTTATTATTAGAGTAATAATATATTATTAATGTATTACTTTATTAGTGTATTAATACTTTTGCAATGTATTAATTAATTAATACACTACATTATTAATATATCAATTAATTAATAAGTTACATTATACATTAACGAAAATTAATACTTTAATTTATGCATTGCATCACATGAAACATGGTAAATTAATAATTTAATTTATACATTACATTACATCAAACATGGTAAATTTATGAACTACAAACAACCAACATTTAAGTACAAATATGGTAAATTAATACTTTAATTTATGCATTGCATTACATCAAACATGGTTAATCATTTTCAACCATAGTACACCATGGTCATGGTCATGGTCAACCAAGGTCAATCATATTTATCCATGGTCAAGCAAGGTCATGGTCAACCATAATTAACCATGTCAACCTTTCCTTCCCAAAGTCAACCAAGGTCTACCAAAATTGACCATGTTCATGGTCAACCATAAGAAACCATGGTCGTGGTGAACCATAATATAATACTTTAATAATGTATAATTATTGTATTACAACTTTAATAATGCAATACTTTATAAATGTATTAATTAATTGATACATTATATTATTAATGTACTAATTAATTAATACATAATGTATTAATATTTTAATATGTTACATTATACATTAATGTATTATTACTTTAATTTATACATTACATTAAGGTAATAATGTATTGATACTTTAGTAATGTATTTATTAATGCATTTAATGTATTATCATTGTAATAATGTATTATTAATGTATTACTTTATTAGTGTATTAATACTTAAGTAATTTATTAATCTAATAATTAATTAATATATTACATTATACACTAATGTAAATTAAAATTTAATTTATATGTTAAATTAATATATTAATGTATTAATACTTTAATAATGTATTCATACTTTATTAATGTATTAATACTTTATTAATGTTTTAATGTATTAATTAATTAATACATTACAATAGACATTAATCTATTAATGAAATGTATTAATACTTTATTTTATAGATTGCATTAATGTAATGATTAATTAATACATTAATAGAATGACCAAACCTTGGTATGATAAAGAATGTAAAATTGTTAGGAAAGCCATTAGGGATCCTTCTAATGAGTCCTTAAAACTCGATAAGATCAATACGTACAAAGCCCTAATTAAAAGGAAAAAAATATATTATGCCAATAAAAGGCAAGATAAACTTTTACAACTATAGAAGTTGGATCCTAAGAAGTTCTAGAGCCAAATTCTAAAACGCAATACTAAAGAAAATAATAGGATTCCCTTAAGGGACTGGAATTCCTACCTTAAAAGTCTTTACAAGTTCCCTAATTCCATGGACACCATTCCTATTGTCCCTACAAAGGAAGAAGTTTTTTCTTTAGATGACTTAGAGTTCGAGGTTAAGCAACTTGAAAATGGGAGAGCTAAGGACATTGAAGGCTACCAAGCTGAAATTTTTAAAATCGAAGGGCCAATCCTTATCCCTCACATCCACAAGATCTTCAATTTAGCAGTCAAGCAGGGCTTCCCTAAACCGTGGATGTAAAGCCTCATTGTTCCTATTTAAAAAAATGGGGATAGAAACATTCCCTCTAATTAAAGGACCATTATGATTAGCTCGATTTTAGCCAAGCTTTTTGGAATTATTTTGGAAAAGAAGATTAGCCTTTGGCCAGAAAGTCACGGTAAAAGAGCTAAAGGCCAGGCCAGGTTTAGGAGATATCATTCAATTGTGTACCATCTTGTTACCTTTAGGACCATTGAAGATGAGTTCCGCAATACTAAAACCAATCTTTTTTGGTGTTTTGTTGACTTTAGAAAAGATTTTGACATGGTTCCTAGGAAAAACCTTTGGAATAGGTTGGAAGATATAAAAGTGCCTCTTGAGTTGAGGGATGCTGCAATAAGGATGTATGAGAAAGTTATTGCTAATTTTAAAAACACTGAGGGTTGGTAAAAAGAGATTAACTGCAGTATTGGAGTCAAACAGGGATGTCCCTTGTCCCCTACCCTTTTTGGCATATACATTGACAAGTTAGAAGATTTGTTTGGAAAAACCAGGTTGTGTCAACCCTACTCTCACTGGTATAGTCATCATCTTCTTCTTTATGCCAATGATATCTTTCTTATGGAAATATTCCCCATGATCTTGAAAACCAACTAAGAATCCTCAGTGATTTTTTTCTCCAATATGGGTATGACTGTTAATACTGATAAAACTAAGGTCATGATTATTAAATCCAATACGATCCCTTATGATACCTTTGTATATGACAACAACAACTTGGAGGAAGTGTCTTCATACAAATATCTTGGAATTGATATTCACCACAAGCTCAATTGGAATTATAGCATTGAGAAAAGGATTATTGGGGGATGGAAAGCTTATTATGGGCTTGAAAACAATTATAAATTAGTTGATCTTTGGAGTTCAGATAAGAAGAAACTCCTCTTTGAGACTCTTGTTACACTTGTTATTCTTTATGGATGTGAAGTCTAGGGTTGTAGTATCTCTCGTGAATCCCAGAGAAAGATAGAGAAAATACAAAAGAATTTTATAACCTATAATCTAAAAATTAAAGGAAATACACCCTATCCCATCCTCCTCATAGAAACAAGCCTCTCCCCCATTGAGAGCATGGCTATGACTAGATACCTAATGTATAAGAACAAGTTAAACAACATGGAAGACAAGAGGCTACCTAAAATTTCTTCAAACTCAAGTCATAACCACCATAGACTCAAGCGAGGATGGCATAAAGACGTCTGATCTTGGCTAAACTGTTAGAGAATCATGGAAGAAACCATTTTGCAGAATAAAGATACTATTAAAAAAAATGTCAAATCAAAATTTAAGGAGAAAATGTGGTGTGATAAAGAGTTAGAGGAAAAAAGAAAATTAAGGTATTAT
>ML799083.1:282288-323245 GCA_009831015.1 Picea engelmannii | reverse complement strand
GATCCCTTATGATACCTTTGTATATGACAACAACAACTTGGAGGAAGTGTCTTCATACAAATATCTTGGAATTGATATTCACCACAAGCTCAATTGGAATTATAGCATTGAGAAAAGGATTATTGGGGGATGGAAAGCTTATTATGGGCTTGAAAACAATTATAAATTAGTTGATCTTTGGAGTTCAGATAAGAAGAAACTCCTCTTTGAGACTCTTGTTACACTTGTTATTCTTTATGGATGTGAAGTCTAGGGTTGTAGTATCTCTCGTGAATCCCAGAGAAAGATAGAGAAAATACAAAAGAATTTTATAACCTATAATCTAAAAATTAAAGGAAATACACCCTATCCCATCCTCCTCATAGAAACAAGCCTCTCCCCCATTGAGAGCATGGCTATGACTAGATACCTAATGTATAAGAACAAGTTAAACAACATGGAAGACAAKARGCTACCTAAAATTKCTTCAAACTCAAGTCATAACCACCATAGACTCAAGCGAGGATGGCATAAAGACGTCYGATCTTGGCTAAACTGTTAGAGAATCATGGAAGAAACCATTTTGCAGAATAAAGATACTATTAAAAAAAATGTCAAATCAAAATTTAAGGAGAAAATGTGGTGTGATAAAGAGTTAGAGGAAAAAAGAAAATTAAGGTATTATAAAGATGTAGTCAACCCTAATCTAGAAGATCAAAATTATCTATCAATTTTGCCAAGTGTAAAGAAAAAAATAAGCATTGCTAAGATATGAAGTTTTAATTTTAATTTTTTTTCAATGTTTTAACAAAATTCAATTTTTTAATTGTTTAATTGGTTCTTATAGGAAATTACCATGTCAAATTAATATATACTATGAATGAAAATGCAAGGAGGGTTGCTCAGTTTAGAGCGTCATTGGAGGCGAAGCGTGATGGAAAATGTCATTTCCCTTGCAATGATTGTAGGGGCTTGCAAACAAGAAGAATTTTAATAACAACAGTTGAAAAACATTGAAGGGAGAAGGGGGTTATGAATATCATCCCTTGGTAAGAAAATGTTCAATATATAATGTATTCTTTGTAATAGTGATAATGTCATGTATTTGTCAAATGTTCTATCGTTTTAATATATGTTCTATACACACTAATTTTAATACATTGTTTGTAAATATAAAGACAATGCCCCCAAAATGTCGATTGCTAGAGAGTTATTTGCCAAGTAGTAGCAGAAATAGTACTTTACAAGGTGAGGAACATGGAGATCAGAATAGTGAATATCGAGTTCTTAATGATGATATGGATGAAGATAACGTTATTGATACAAATCAGGAATCTAAGATACATAGATTGATCCAAGACACATTTTCTCTAATGGACAAGGATAACCAGGATGGTATCCATGATGTTGATCCTCTACTCGAGAAGTCACGACAACCTATTTATGAAGGCTCAACAACAAATCTTATATCTGTTATATTGTTGTTGGTGAACTTGAAGGTTTTGAATGGTTTATCAAACACCTGTCTCACACATATCCTAAGATGTGTAATGTATTATTTATGTCATGTTGACATGTAAATAAAGGTTGACTATTTTTCTATATTGTTATTTTTAATTAACTCGTAAAGTAGGGATGTGATATTTATGATTAATATTGTTTACATTGACTTTTTTTTTTGCATGGTGTAGATTGTTAGGTGAATTTCTATTACCATCATCAAATATTTTACCATGCACATATTGAGAAATATCTTTGATTATGAAAGAAATTGAAATGGAGTATCAAGATTTTGATGCATGTCCTAATGATCATATCATATACTATGGACAATATGCATCATAAAATGAATGTCCACAATGTCAAATAAGTAGATATTGAATCGATCAAGCAACAAAAAAGGTGCATCAGAAAGTTCTTTGTTATATTCCCATAATTCCATGTTTCCAACAACTGTTGAGGTGCCAAATTATAGCACGGTTTATGGATTTCCATGCAAAGAACAAAACTAAATACGATGTTCTTTGAATGCATGTAGATCGTTCTACATTGAAACATTGAAGAAAAATGACCAATTTTTAAAGAAGAACCTCGTAATGTTATACTTTCATTGGCAGTTGATGGTGTCAATCCATTTGGAGAGATTAATTCTACTTACTTGGTTTGGGCCATTTTTGTTATAAAAAATAACCTTCCTCCTTGGATGTCGATAAAGAGAGAGCACACAATGTTTGCAATGATTGTTCCAAGTATTGAATTAGCTTGTCTTTATTAACTTGAAAGTATGACATAATATTTCATTTCTTTGTTTTGTTCATGATAATTATATATTTTATATATAAGGACATATAACTAAATATAATTAATGTGTGTTGAACCAATTAGGTAAGTACCAAGTTAAATGTATGAATGTATATATTGAGCCTCTTATCCATGAGTTGTTGAAGTTATGGGTTGGCATCGCTATGTATGACATATCTAGACTAATAAGGAAAAAATGATTTCAATTCCATGTAATACTTGCATGGACAATTCATTATGCTCTCGGGTTAACACATTTTTGTGGTATGTAACTTTCCATTGTTCTTGAATAATATATATATTTTTGAAAATATCATGCATTTTTTAAAATTGTAATCCTAATTTTCTACATTAATTCATATATCTTGCAGGTATTCAAACAAAGGGTAAATTTGCATGTCCATTTTGTGGTCCTAGGATAAAATCTCATCAGTAAAGAAGTTTAGGAAAGGTGTTTGATGAGTATAGGCACTTTATGCCTAAGAACCATAGTTATCAAAATACCGAGAAAGAAAAATTGAATGGTAAAGAAGAGAATGGAAAAAAACCATGAAGAATGACACCTCACCTATGGAAGTTGAATATAATACAAATCGTCAAGGTATGCAAATCATTTATGTATCATAATATTATAAATCTTATGATTTTTTTTCATTGAATTTTGTTCAGTGTGGTACCTAGCTATATTGATTAATTATTGTTAATGTGATTTCAATTATGTTTCATGAATGTCGTTAAGGCACAAATGGGCTTCCACGAGGAATGAAAAGTTACCATATACAATTTATTAGGTTTCCCTACTACGAGAACCTACAAATAGTTCATTTGTTTGATATAATGCATATCGAGAATATTATAACAGAATTGTTATGGCAGATGTTAGATGGAAGGACTCACAAAGAAAGAATTAGAAAGATTTGTAGTGACATCCAGGAATCTAATCACGCATTGCAATGTGTGATTATTAATTTTAATGGTGATGGTCTAGAACAAAATATTAGTCTTCCATGGTTATTGACAAAGCAACAAAGCAATGTTGTAAAAGAGGTCATTTCGAAAATTAGGTTTCCAACAGGGTTTTCGTTGAACATACAAAATATCTTAACAAACAAAGGTGATTTTTGTGGGGTTAAAACACATGATTGGCATACATTCATTAAGGTAATTATTAGTTATATTAACATATTGGTATACATCTTTTTAGTAATTGTTTTCTCTAATTTCGAAATAAATATTAATGATTTGTTTTTTGTTACAGTATGTTCTACCTCTATCTCTCCTAGAAAGCTTTGACAACAACATAAAACAAGTTATATATGATATTGGAAAATTCACGAGGTAAGTTAAGCATTTTTATATGGAAAATGTTTCTTCAGTGCTTTGTAGAAGAACTTATTGACATATTGTGTTTTATCTGCAATTTTATATATGCCTTGATATTGTTCAAACCTGTTATTTTCTTGCATCAATTGTAGGTGGATTTCATCTAAATAAATCCATAAAGAAGATATAAGGTATTGGAAGAGAGAAATTCCCTGAATAATGTGTGAATTGTAGAAGTATCTACCTCCAATGTGTGAAGGCCTTACAATAACACTACCTCATACACCAAGTTGAGGAGATTGAATTATGTGGACCAATACACATAAGGTTGAGTGGATGGTGGATAAGAAGTTGAATTCATTGAAGGCTTTTATTAGACAAAGAGCACATCCTGAGGTTTCTACGGTGGAGGAATATATGGTATATCAATGCATGGTGTATATTAGTCAATATCTTCCTAAATTAGCAGAAAATATGAATGTGCCTCGCATTTGGCATCTCAACTCCATCAACAAATTTGAAGGGGAGGTCCTATTGGGGAAAGGTGGAATGAGGACTATGAAAGGTAATTAGATGTTGTAGATTTTACAGATTATACATTTTATTTTTCAATTTTATATTATCATACTCATTTATTTATTTTTTGTCCATCAACTATATTAGACTTTTCCAATGATGCTTAATTATTGATATTCAATTGTTATTTTTTCATATAGTTGGACAAGAGTGGGATGCTCTACATTTATACATTGCAAACAATCTCGATTGGATGGAGTATTAGATATCAATATGATTTTAATTCAGTATTAGATATAATTCAATATAGGTACTATGTGTATTTGGAGGATATAATTCGGTATGATTTTAATTCCTTTAAAATAGTTTTGTTTGAGGTCAAATGGTACAGGATATGGATGCATGAACATGATCCTGAAAGAACTGTTATTGAGCTTGCTAATGGATTTACCATGGTTAATACAAGGGCATTTGAACTGGGTACAAAGCCTTATGTTCTTCCAAGTAAATGTGAGCATGTATTTTACTCAGAGGTACCTGGTAAAGAAGGTTGGTCATACATTGTTAGATATGATCCAAGAGGAAGACCAGTAAAGAATAATCATGTAGAGAAAGAAAATAATCTTGAAGAAGAAGATGATAATGCAGATTAGGATCAAGTGGTTGCAAATGTGTTAGATGAAGAAACCAAAGAAGTTGATCATCCAAATGTAGCAGACAATGTTCACATTGATGATATCAATGATGTTAGCGAAAATGACGTTGATGATGAATTTTATATGAACGATCCTTTCAACATTATCGATTCTGAACTAGATCATGATACATATGTTGATTTAGATGAAGAAGAGGATGAATGATCTTTAAAAGTTGAAATGTATGAGGTAAGTGATTATATGTTTTCTATTATTTATTCTATTAAGTATATATTTAGTATTTATATGATTTATTATTTTTTAAGTGTTTACTTATAAAGGTTAATTACGTTTTTTAAGTTTTATGCCATTTTTGTATGTAGTGTGTTACATGTTCTTTATTACATAAAATTAGGTATGGAAGAATTCAGAGTGATGTGGAGGGTGGCGGGGGGGAATAATTAGAGCTTCCACCTTCACATGATTTTCCCTATTCAATAGATAATTAATTATTCTCAAAACCAAGAGATGCTCATTCAGGTTTATTATATGCCAATTTGAGAAATGTTTTGTGAAGGTGAGGTGATGAGAATGTTTAAAACAATGGAAATATGGTTCCTGAACACAAAACTTGCATAGATAGAAACAATACCAAACCATGAAAGAATTCATGAAAATTAATGGCCTTGTTGTCGGATTTTACCTTCCAATTAGAGCTTGTATTAAATGAAATTTGACTTGCTAGGACAACACACCTACATTGATAGTATGGGAGGGTTTCTGGACTCAAACATGAGCCAAACAAATAATTCAAAAATCAAATGTTCTTTGGTTATTCTATCAAAAGCCAAAAATAATGTGTGCCTGCTCATGTACTTGACCCCAATTATAACAAAGATGTGAATGGGGCCAACGTTGACGTTTTTTCAATTTATGGTTGTATGGATTGAAATTTGGCATGCTTAGACTAGATGCATACAATGATAGTATGGGAAGGTTTCTAGACTCAAACATGACTCACACAAACAATTCGACAATCAAAGTTCAATATGAGGATCTATGAATCCAAGAGGACCTTGAGGTGTTCGATTTGAACATGTGTCACATCAATGAGCAATTCCATCACCATGGTGTATTCAATGTGATTGTTGGTGGTTGGTCCTATGCACACACCACTTGATTGGAGTAGAATTTGGTAGTGTAAATAAATGGCCCAAGCTAATGAAGCTGGATTTTGATTCCAACAACTAGTTGATTCGAATTTTATGAGCAGAATGAAATGAATACAGATTATTAATAGATTCTTAACACAAAATAATAGAGATTCAGTAAAACTAGTTTTATATTCAATAATGAAATAAGATGAAACTATAAAATGCAGCGGAAACGAGCTTGTTGGAATGGTGACGACTTATCTATGAGAAGAGATGTGATGCTTGTGCTCATTCACAAGAAGATCATTACAATGAGGCTCTAAAGGCCTTTTACAATAAAAAGGAATTCCAAAAACCCTAGAAATCCAAAAACCTAACTCTAGGAAATGAAGCGCCAAAAGTCATGTGGGCCCCGTTTGGGTAAGTTAGTACATTAACTTCCTAGGGCCGTAACTTTTGCATACGATCTCCGTTTTAGGCATATGATAGCCTGTTGGAAAGGTATCATCGAGGAGATTCATTTTGGGGCCTCAATTATGCCTTTAGATATAATTGAGTTGGGATGATCCCAAAAAATATTCATTTAGGCCCTCAAAATGGCCCCAGAAGTGAAAACTGCTAAAAATAGTAAACTGCCAAAATTGCCAGAAAATTGTTTTGAGCTAGTTGGAAAAGTTGGGTGGCCACCGATATCCATATGGATCAATCCTCCCTCCTTAGGAAGAAATGGTCTCCATTGCATTGTGTTCCCCCGTCAAATGAGGAAATTTCTTCTTAATTTGGCCCTAGTTGAGCCACTTGCCTTGGTGCAGGAGCTACCCTGCTTTGATGACTCGATAAAGCTGGATCCTTTGCTATCAAGTTCCCTTGATTTTTGTGTCCACAATTTGATCGCTATATGCCTGTTTGATGCAGTCGAGGTTGAACTCTATTGGTGTCATCTATTTTTCTACGTCTGAGGTGTCCAATAATGGTGGGAAATAAGGGCGAAGGAGATCCATGTTGAACATTGGGTGCAGGCCAAGAAAAGGAGGAATGTTGAGCTCAAAAGAATTATCCCCCATGGCCTTGGTGATGGTGTAGAGACCATAATGGAGTGGGTGAAGCTTTTGATGGGGTCCTATAAGGCGTTCTTTCTACAAGTGCAACCAAAATTTGTCTCCCACCTGAAACTTATGTGGCACCCGATGTTGATCATGGCATTGTTTGTACTTGTCATTGGACTTCTGTAGGATATCCTGAACCTGTTGGCGGATGTGTTGGATCCACTCAATGAATGGCTTTGTCATCTTCAGTTGGAACATGATATGAGTCGGTCAAGGTGACCGCAAGGGGAAGTGCAACATCTATGGGACCCAATGCTTGGAATCCCAACCCCACCTGAAAGGGGTTGTGGTTAGTTGAGCTATGCAGGGCCCAGTTGTAGCTATGTTGTACATAGGGAAGGCTCTGATACCATGTGTGAGGGTTCTTTGAATTATACATGTGAAGGATATGCACAACCATTCAATTTACGACCTCGGTTTGGCCATCTGTCTGGGGGTGGAAGGTCGTGGATTTGGTTAGCCTGGTGTCCAGCAGTGACCAGTGGCTCAACCAAAATGTGCAGAGAAATAAACTATCCCTATTTGAGACAATGGTTTGTGGGATTCCAAAATGTATCCATACCCATTCAAAGAAGAGCTTGGTAGTGGGCTTTGTTGTGATTCTCTTCTTGCAGGCAACCAGAATTGCCATCTTAGAAAAATGGTCAACAACCACAAAAACAAAGTCATTTCCCCACTTGGTGGATGGGAGGCCCGACATGTAGTCCATTGAGATGGATTCCCATGGCCTGTTAGGAGTAGGAAGAGGGGTGTATAGACCTTGTTTCTTAGTGGTTGGTTTGGCAATAACGCAAGCAGTGTAGGACCTGATATACTTGCTGACCTCCTATCGGAGTTTCAGCCAGTAGAAATGTTTTTGTAGCATCGCCACTATATTTTCGACGCTAAAGTGTCCTGCCACCCGACTATAGTGGGCTTCCAAGATCAACTTCACTCACTTTCTTGATGGAACACAAATATGGCCCAAACAACATAGAAACCCATCCCGAAGATAGAAATTATCGACAACTATGTTTTCACCCAACATTTGGTAGGTGGTGGCGAAGTTTGGGTCTATCTCATAGAGTTGGGGCCATCCAAAGGTCTCATGATCGCAAGATTCTAGCACTGTGGTGAGTGCCGTGACTAGTGGTCTACTGAGGCAATCAATGATGTGATTGGTGCTTCCTGTTTTATACTTGATGT
This sequence comes from Picea engelmannii, assembly GCA_009831015.1. Taxonomy (NCBI): domain Eukaryota; kingdom Viridiplantae; phylum Streptophyta; class Pinopsida; order Pinales; family Pinaceae; genus Picea; species Picea engelmannii. The sequence goes on along the minus strand of ML799083.1, from coordinate 315,046 downwards.
TGAGGTGGAATTGCTACAAGTATGTGTACCACTTTTTATGGCGGTCATTCTGCAATTTTCCTTGTGTCTGCATAAACTGCAGTGGCTTATGATCAGTGTGGATGACTGTCTCATTCCCAAGAATGTAATGTCTCCACTGGTGACATGCTTTCATAATGGAGTACATTTCTTTGTCGTAAGTAGGGTACTTACAAACAACATCAGATAGTATCTCACTATGATAGGCCACATGGTGGTCCTGCTGAGTGAGAATGATGCCCACAACATAGTATGAAGCATCTATCTTAATCTCAAAGGGATTCTATAGGTATGGTAGTGAAAGTACTAGGGATGAGCATAAGCACTGATTCAAATAATCGAATGCTTGTTATTGGGACTGACCCCTTGCAAAGTTTTCCTTACCACCACCCCTGGTGATTTGACTAAGGGACCATGCAATATGGTAGAATCCCAACACAAACCTGCGGTAGAAATTGGCAAGGCCCAAGAAGCTCCGAAGCTCAGTGAGTGTGGTTAGGGCTAGCTAGTCACAGATGACTTGGATCTTGGCTGGATCCACATGTACACCATGTTAATCAATAATGTAGCCCAGGTAATGGACCATGTCCATGCCAAAGGATCATTTTTCCAAGTTAGTGTATATCTTGTGCTGCCGCAGGATGTGAAAAACCTGTTGAATATGCTGCAAGTGTTCGGCCCAAGTCTTGTTGTAAATGAGAATGTCATCTAGATACACCACTACAAAATTATTGGTGAATGGTTGTAGGATATTGTCCATCATCCTCATGAAAGTGGCTGGAGAATTTGTCAAACCAAAGGGCATGACCAACCTGTTAGCAACATTACTTGTCTTCGGCATAAGGATATCCAGGTCTGCAGGTTGCACGAGAAGCGCCCAAGCACAACACGCAGAAGAGATCCATTTCCAGCCCAGTTCAAGCGAGCGAGTGCTCCGATTTCAATGTTCAGGATGTATCCAAAGAATCAGATCAATGGTGGGTAGGAAATCGCGATTAGAAAATCTACGCTAAGGTTATCACAATGGATAGTGACCATAGCATGTTCAAGAATGGATAACAACTGCTCATCCCAAAGGGCACGTGGCACGAGATCCGGTCACGTCGGATTTTCGGTAGTCACAAGTGCAAAGGGTGAAGGTTTCATGTCTTTGAACATCACAAAACCCCGAACCCCGACAACGCCGAAAGTGCCGAAGCTGGGGCCCGTGACATCACGAAGAGTTTTCAGCCATCCATCTAAAGGGAACACCTGGCAACAAATGGAGCCATCTCGGCATTTTGCGTATCACGATTTCGATCAGCGAGGATCAACCCCTTCATATTCGCAAACGCCGAAAGTGCCTTGGAAAAAGGCACGTGGTCACAGTCCGTGGTCACTTGGAGGAATAAAGGAGCTATCTAAAGAAGACCAAGGCGTCGAGTTCAGTCACAGAGAGGATCGTCGCGATCTCCAAGAACCATCGGATCCAATCTCCATAATTTTTCTCACCTGGAGTAAATGACGATAAGAACGGGTGGTTGAAACCTCCTTTCATTCATTAAGAGAGGGGATGGAGGGTCTAGCGAGCCTCCTACTCACAGAGGTCCTATGTATTGATTTTCTCAAAGAAGCCATGCCGAAGTCCTCAACTCGACAGAGAAGTCTGCACACACTAGCCGAGCACTCAATGGCTCAGCTACCCTCCTTACAGGAGCCATGCGTAGTTAAGGTGGAACTTAAAGAAAGATTGGTATGAGTTTGACTGAAGGGACACTAAGCTTTGGGTGACTAGACACGCATCTGTGAGGCAAATTTCCTGGGTATATAGACTCAATTTTTTGTATTTTGGGAGGCATCGATGGTTGAGCAAGACTCCCAGTTGTAAAAACTTCAATGAAGAATTGTGTTCTGGTTATTTCTGGACTCTTGAGACTTCTTGCCTGATGAATGTCAGCTTCTTTCATATCTTTGTGTATGTTGTATTAGAGAAACTCAGAATTGTAGGATCCAGTCGAGTTGTGACTGTTATAGGATGATGTATGTTGGGTCATTGTAACAGTTGTGTTGTTCTAAACAGTCTCTGTGAACTTCTCAGCACTGAATGACTTGGAATTGGAGGATCCATTCAAGTCTTCCTTTCAGTTTCTTGAAGCTTTGAACCAAGTGGATCTTGTATTCAGGGTTTTTCCTCTACGAGCTAGCGAAAGGCCTATTGCCTAAGATGGTTTGTTCATCCTTCTCCCAAGTCTTCCGCCTACCCATCCTTAAATCAAATCCCTGACTGAAGTTGGGCCCAGACCTCCTTTGTTCCTTGTTATCAAATATAGTTCCTATTTTAAAGTGATGCCTGTTTGAGTCTCTACCCATTTGATCGCCCATTTATCAAACCGTGACATAAAAAATGATGGGCAGTGGGCTCTGCTTTTACAGGCAATCCAGGAGCGACTTCCATCGCTAACATTTTCTGTGCTGTTTTCGGGGACAAAATTGAAGATTTTCCCTGGGTAGAATGACATTGAGCCTCTTAGTCCGAAGGTGCATCAGATTATCAGAGCCTTTCAAGATTGCTAATATGCACCTGGCGACTCCATTGTGATGACTCCACTGTGGAAGACCTGCCTTGTTAATTGTGGCTTTCAGAGGTAGGCATACGCGGTCTCATCCACAACTGCCTCTAGCTACGCCTGAAACAGATCCAGAGGCAGTGCTCAGAAAGGGAAAGGCATCTGAAGAAGAAGAGTCCATCATCGAACCAGGTAATTCACCATATCCTTCTGTGGGAGCTCCTTTTACTCCTCCTCAGGTTCCCGACAAGCCTGTTTCTGCAGTTTCCCGTTTCCTAAATTTTGGGAGTGTTCTTGTCAAGTTTTCCTCTCCTGGTCTAGGACCGTAAGGACAAGACTTTGTCATTCCCCTCTCCCCTGAAGCTGTACCCTGGCGTAGACCTAGGATCGCAAGGGATTTCCCTATGCCTAGTTCAACCACTCCGTGCAAAGAGGGTAACCCGCTGACTTGAGCTCGTTAGCCTTCTCCTTAAATCCCCTCTTGTTTCCCACTCGACTTCGAGACTCATTCTCAGTAACCCCTTTGCAAACTCCTTTTCCTCCAAATTATCCTCCACCTAATATTCCTATGGCTAGTGCTAATCCCCCTCTGAATAGAATGGATGCCATAGTTGTTGCTAGGTATGATCCCCTGATCTTACCTCATCCCATGAATCCTTTCCCTGTTGGGGATTACTTGAAATATATGCCCAAGTTCACTGGGGAAGGGGACATAACTGCGAAAGACCACCTAGCTGCTTTCTACAGTTATGCAGACAACCTGAACATTGGAGATGAAGATGTTTGGATGAGGGTTTTTGTCCAGAGCCTGGATGGTGAGGTAAGGAAATGGTTTAGAGGATTAGCCCCCAGATCTATTGCTGGAATTGAAGCCCTGGATAATGCTTCTTGAGGCAGTAGGGAGATAAGAAGGATTTCATGTATTATATGACTGAGTTCGGGTATTTGAAGAATATGGAAGGAGAGTATGTCTCTGACTTCTCCAAAATATTTAATAAGATGTACAATAAGATTTATGATGAAATAAAGCCATTAGAAGCCTCAGCCAAGATGTCCTATGCTAGTGCATTTGGCCCCGATTTCTGTCTTTTATTGAGAGAAAGAAGAGCCTCCTCCTTATCTCAAATGCAAGACACAACCATAGAAGTGGAATCCAATGTATTAACAGCCGATATATTGAGGAACGAGGCTGACGCGGGCAGAAGAAAGGGAAAATCCAAAGCCTCAACTTCTGGCCCATCAGTGCCCCACCTTCAAGTAGATGAACTGACCAAGATGGTGAAGTCTATGTCTGCAGAGATGGAAAGAATGAAGGTAGAGAGGAGGCAAGCATACAAGGGCCCTCAGAGCACAGAAAACAAAGGAGGTTTTTGGAGGCCAAACAATATTGCTCCCCTGATGATGCAAAGAGACAGAGATGACCAAAAAATTCAGGCCCCTTTTCAAAACAATTTTGTGGCCAAGGAAGAAGAAGGGGAAATAGATGAGCTGGATCTTGAAATCCATTGCTTCGGAGACACTCCTCCTTTTACTCATCTTACCCAATCATCATATGAGGAGTCCCTCATGGACAACCAGCTAAATGAACTGAGCAAAGGTGACAGGGCTAGTGGCAACCAAGGCAGGTATGATCTGAGGTCTAAGAAGAGGACAATAGCACCTGATATTCCTGAGCGGGAAGTAGAGAAGCCTGCTAATGAAGTGGCAGACAATCACAGAGGTAAGAAACACCAACCCCTCTCTCACATAGTCCAGAGTCATGCTCCCGAAATAAGAGAAATTACGAAGCTTGCATCCTCCTTTAATTTCGAGCATGAGATTCAAAAGATCAGGATCTTGGTGCCTCTAACTGAATTAATCAAACATGAAGGGTTCAAGAAATGCTTCTCTGAACTTCTGCAGCCCGAGACCCCATGCCTTCCTACAGACTCCATCAATTTACAAGATGAAAATCCTGCAGTTATCCTAGGTCCTATGGTAGAAGACAGGAATGACTCATCCCCTCCCTTCTACACTTCCTTGAACATACATGATAAGGTACTGCATAATTGCTTGATGGATTCAAGGGCTTCTCACAACCTCATGCCCAAAATTGTTATGGAGGAATTAGGGTTAGAAGTCACCCGAGCCTACCATGACCTTTATTCCTTTGACTCCAGGAAAGTTCAGTGTCTAGGAGTTATCAAAGACCTGGTCGTGACCTTGTTTCAGTTGCCCATGAAAAGTGTGGTCATGGATATTGTAGTGGCTGATGTCCCCCCAAAGTTCGGTATGTTGTTATCAATATCTTGGATAAAAAGACTGGGGGGAACCTTACATATGGACCTCACATATGCTACTATCCCAGTTTTTGGAGGAGAGCATAGAAGACTATACAGGGAAGCCCAATTGGCCTATATAATCAGTGATGAGGCCAACCCTACCAACCATCCCATTTTTTCCTTAGACACCAATTTAGGATCCAGTGTGCTACAACTCACCAATTCTCCCAAGCCTCCTCTTAAACTCAGAAAGCAACCCACCATTTCCCCTGAATTCCCCCCCCCCTATCACCCCCGTCTGGAAAATGTTCTTTGATGGAGCCTCTTCCAAGGAAGGCGTTGGAGCTAGGGTGGTTTTCGCATCACCTTCTCAGGAAACCATATCTCTGTCATACAAATTAGAATTTGAAGCTACAAACAATGTGGCAGAGTATGAAGCTCTCATCCTGGGATTAAGAGCCGCAAAGGAAATGGGAATTCAGGAAGTAGCAGTTTTTGGAGATGCAGAATTGGTGGTTCAACAGATCAGGAGCACTTATCAGGCTAAGAATCCTTGACTCAGGAGTTACAAGAATGAGGTTTGGGACCTTATTGACATTTTCTTCTTAGTGTTTAATATTTATTTCATCCCTAGAGAGGAGAACACATGGGTAGATTCCTTGGCTACATCGGCTAGCAATTTCAAAGTACCCTTGCCGCCCAAATTCAGATATGATGTAGAGGTAAAATATAGGCCCTCCATACCTGACAATGTCAAACATTGGAAGGTATTCAAGGACGATCTTGAGGTCAAGAGGTTCTTGGAGACTGTCGAGGAATTTTCAAAAATGCACATCGACCAAGACGCTGACTCAGAGGAAGAGCTCATTAGGGGTAATTTTTTGAATAAGATTGCAGAGCGTGACATTGTACAGCTCCCCGGCAACCATATTCCCAGAGGACTCATTCCTTTGGAAATGATTTTTGATAGAAATGATGTGTTGTTAAAGGGAGAAGTCTCGAAGGAGGACACTGATACTATTCAGTGCAACATTGGGACCGAGAGTGAGCCCAAGTATGTTAAATTGTCAAGAAGTCTGACAAAGGACCAGAGGTCTGAATACATTGGACTTTTGAGGGAATTTACGGATGTTTTCGCCTGGACATAAGAAGATCTCAAAACATATGACATTTCTGTCATTGAGCATAAAATCCCGTTAAAGAAAGATGCAAAGCCATTTAGGTAGAAGCTGAGACAGATCAATCCTATGCTGCTACCTATCATGGAGAGGGAAGTGAAGAATCTTCTTCAAGATCAGATCATTGTACCACTGAGATTTTCAGAGTGGGTGGCCAACTTGGTGCCATTAAGGAAAAAGAGTGGAGAGATCCGACTCTGTGTAGACTTTAGAAACCTGAATAGGAGCTCACGAAAAGATAACTACCCCTTACCAAAGATGGAACATATACTGCAGAGGGTAATAGGAGCTTCCAAGATATCCATGGTTGATGGTTTCTCTCGCTACAATCAAGTCTCTGTTCTGCCTGAGGACAGATAAAAGATGACATTTACCACTCCATGGGGCACATTCATGTACGCCAAGATGCCGTTTGGGTTAATGAATGCAGGAACAACGTTTCAGCGTGCCATGGACATAGCTTTTGTTGGGGAAAAGGATAAATTTGTGGTCGTTTATCTGGATGACATCAAAGTGTTTTCAAAATCTGATAAACAACACCATCGCCATCTCAGGAAGGTTTTCTTGAAATGCAGAAATTTTGGCATCTCATTAAACCCCAAGAAATCCCTATTCGCCATGAAGGAGGGGAAATTACTAGGCCACATAGTATCAGCAGAAGGAGTCATAATTGACCCCAGTAGAGTTGAGGTGATACAAGCCTTATCGATCCTGAGGTCCAAGAAGGAGGTCCAATCTTTCCTCGATAAAATTAATTTTCTGAGGAGGTTTGTGTCTAACTTTGCTGAGGAGGTAAAGCTTATAACAACCATGTTGAAGAAAGGAAATGAAGTAAGGTGGACCCCTCAATCGCGACATTCCTTTGAGCGAATCAAGAAAGCCCTGACTAAAGCTCCTGTGCTTACCAGTCCTGACTACTCGAAGGATTTCCTTATTTTCTCCTTTGCCTCCCCTGACACGGTGGCGATTGTTCTATTACAGACAAAAAAAAATGGGCTAGAGAAGCCCATTGCTTATTTCAGTCGAGCATTGAGAGATGCTGAGGTCAGGTATGACACTATGGAGAAGTAGGCCTATGCTTTAGTAAAAGCTCTTAAAGATTTTAGAACCTACATCCTGCAGTCGAAGATCATCGCCTATGTCCCCTCGACTGTTGTTAAAGACATTCTTATTCAGCCTGACATAGATGGGAGGAGGAGTAAATGGATAGCCAAAATACTGGAATTCGACCTGGAAATAAGGCCCACCAAATTGATCAAAGGTCAAGGTTTAGCCAATTTGTTGGCTGAAGCAAACTGCCAAGCTCTGGGGACAAGTTTCATAAACAAATTCTCAGGAATTCCACAAATTCATCTATTTGAAATGGACCCTCGAAGAGAGCCCCCATTAGCTCGATGTCCTTGGTATAAGGATGTCATATACTTTCTGCAAGAGTTGCGGCCCCCAAATGGCCTGCAAAGGAACAAAGCAAGAGCTCTGAAGCTCAAGGCAATCAGATACTACCTGATCGATTGAGTGTTATATTGGAAAGACCCCCTGGGGGTGCTTTTAAAATGCATGAGTCCACAAGAGGCTAAAATGATCGTGGCCGAATTTCATAGTGGCATGTGCGGAGGGCACCATTTCTGGAAAGCCACAGCCCACAAAATCCTCAGGGTTGGATACTACTGGGCTACCGTGTTCACTGACGTCTGCAAAAAGGTCAGAGCCTGCATCAAATGTCAAAAATTTACAAGAAAGCAACAGCTCAAGTCTCTTCCGTTAAAACCGGTGGTGGTTTCAGGACCTTTCCAGCAGTGGGGCCTAGATTTCATTGGGGAAATTCACCCTGCTTCCAGTGGGAAGCACAAGTGGATCCTGACTGCTACAAATTTATTTACCAAGTGGATTGAAGCTATCCCTACCAGGAGTGCTTCCCACAAGGTAATCATCAGATTCCTGGAGGACCTCATCACAAGGTTCGGCTGCCCAAATAAGATTGTCACTGATAATGCAGCCACTTTTGAGTCTGAGCCATTAGCCAAGTTATGTGAAAAGTTCGAGATCAAACTGATTCACTCTACCCCATATTATCCACAAGGCAATGGTTTAGCAGAATCCTCCAACAAAAGCTTGATAAGAATCATCAAAAGGCTGTTGGAAGACAACAAGAAGGCTTGGAATTCCAGATTAAAATTTTCTCTATGGGCCGACCGAGTGACCACAAAGAGATCTATCGGTGTCTCTCCTTTCCAATTAGTCTATGTAGCAGAGGCTATTTTCCCCTCTCAGTTAGCCATTCCTGTGGAAAAATTCCTCCAGGACCATTAGGAGGAGCCTGATGACATGATCAGAAGGATTCATCAGCTAGCGGAAGTCCAGCAGGCCAGAGAGCAGGCAATGGACAAAATTAAGGACCATTAGCAAAAGATCAAGTAGGTTTTTCGATAAGAAGGCCAAGAAGGAGCGATTACAGATAGGAGACCTGGTGTTGAAATGGGACGCTCATAAGCAAGATAAGGTCAAACCCAGCAAATTAGAAGCCCTGTGGATCGGGCCTTTCAAAGTCTCTGAGACTTTCTCAAATAACATGTACTGGTTGCGAGGTTTGGAAGGTGAAGAAGTTTTCAGTAGCCTAGTGAATGGGCATTTTCTGAAGAAATTTTTTGTTTGAGTCTCAGATGGCTCATTTGTTTGTAAATATTTTCCTTCGTTTCTTTGTTCATTTTCGTTTCTTTTTGTCGGCTTAATAATGACTCCATAGCCCAACAACAAGGCACTAGAACTGCAAAATGAGTCCTTAGAGCATCACAGGGACAACTCTATCCCCCGTGGAGCCTAATGTTAGCAACATTACTTGTCTTTGGCATAAGGATATCTGGGTCTGCAGGTTGCACGAGAAGCACCCAAGCGCAGCATGTAGAAGAGATCCATTTCGGGCCCAGGTCAAGTGAGCGAGCACTCCGATTTCAACGTTCAGGATGTATCCAAAGAATCAGATCAGCGGTGGGTGGGAAATCGTGATTAGAAAATATGCGCTAAGATTACTGCAATGGATAGCGCCCATAGCATGTTCAGGAATGGATAACAGTTGCTCATCCCAAAGGGCACGTGGCACAAGATCCGGTCACGTCGGCTTTTCAGCAGTCACGAGTGCAAAGGGCGAAGGTTTCATGTCTTTAAACATCGCAAAACCCCAAACCCTGACAGTGCCGAAAGTGCCAAAGATGGGGCCCGCAACATCACGAAGCCTTTTCAGCCGTCCATATAAAGGGAACACCTGGCAAAAAATGGAGCCATCTCAGCATTTCGCCCATCGCGATTTTGATCAGCGAGGATCAGCCCCTTCATATTCGCAAATGCCGAAAGTGCCTTGGAAATAGGCACATGGTCACAGTCCGTGGTCACTTGAAGGAAGAAAGGAGCTATGTAAAGAAGACCAAGGCGCCGAGTTTAGTCATAGAGAGGATCGTCGCAATCTCCAAGCGCCATTGGATCCGATCTCCATACTATTTCTCACCTGGAGTAAATGATGGCAAGAACGGGTGGTTGAAACCTCCTTTCATTCATTAAGTGAGGGGATGGAGGGTCTGGCGATCCGCCTACTCGTAGAGGTCTTGTGTATCGATTTTCTCAAAGAAGCCATGCCGAAGTCCTCAGCTCGACAGAGAAGTCTGCACATGCTAGCCGAGCACTCAATGGCTCAGCTACCCTCCTTACAGGAGCCATGCGTAGTTAAGGTGGAACTTAAAGAAATATTGGTATGAGTTTGACTGAAGGGACACTAAGCTTTGGGTGACTAGACACACATCTGTGAGGTGAATTTCCTAGGTATATAGACTCAGTTTTTTGTATTTTGGGAGGCATAGATGGTTGAGCAAGACTCCTAGTTGTAAAAACTTCAATGAAGAATTGTGTTCTGGTTATTTCTGGACTCTTGAGACTTCTTGCCTGATGAATGCCAGCTTCTTTCATATCTTTGTGTATGTTGTATTAGAGCAGCTCAGAATTGGAGGATCCAGTCAAGTTGTGACTATTATAGGATGATGTATGTTGGGTCACTGTAACAGTTGTGTTGTTCTAAATAGTCTCTGTGAACTTCTCAGCACTGAACGACTTGGAATTGGAGGATCCAGTCAAGTCTTCCTTTCAATTTCTTGAAGCTCTGAACCAAGCGGATCTTGTATTCAGGGTTTTTCCTCTACGAGCTACCGAAAGGCCTGTTGCCTGAGATGGTTTGTTCATCCTTCTCCCAAGTCTTCCACCTACCCATCCTTAAATCAACTCCCTGACTGAAGTTGGGTCAAGACCTCCTTTGTTCCTTGTTATCAAATATAGTTCCTATTTTAAAGTGATACCTGTTCGAGTCTCTACCCATTTGATTGCCCATTTATCAAACTATGACATAAAAAATGATGGGCGTTGGGCTTTGCTTTTGCGAGCAATCCAGGAGCGAATTCCAGCGCTAACAAAACCATTCAAAAAGGCCTTCATTTGACTTGAAGGCGGTCTTCCATACATCTGTCTATTCTATCAGGACTTGGTGGTAGCCAGACTTCAAATCAATCATACTGGAGTATTTATCCCCCAGGAGTTGATCAAGGAGGTCGTCGATTCAGGGAATCAGGTACCGATTTTTGACTATGATTTTATTCAGAGCCTGATAATCAATGCAGAGTCATCAAGTTCCATCTTTCTTCTGTACCACCACGATTGGGCTCCTACAAGGTGATGATATGGAACGGATGTGCCCCTTGTGGAGCAGTTCTTGGATTTGTCGCTTAATCTCCTCATTCTCTAACAAAGAGAGACAATAGACTGGCCCATTGGGAAATGGTGCATCATGGTTCAGATCGATGGGGTGGTTGACCTGGAAGTGCAGAGGTACCCCGACAGGTGAGGAGAAGATATCTGAGTATTCTTCCATGACCTTATCTACTTGCTTCTGCTGTGTGGAGAGGTCAGCCGTAGAGACCCTGGATGTGGTTGTGATCTTCTTCTTATTCTGAGACCGAATCATGAAGAAAACAAGCTTCCCTATCTGAGAGATGACCTTCCTGCATTGCTTAACATAGATAAAAGAAATAGCACTAGGTGGGACTGCCTCAGTTATCCTGTACAATTTCCTGTTCAAAGTAATAATAACACTACAAGGCCTAGACTCATATACATCATGACGTTTCCATAAATAAGGTTGGCCCAAAAGAACATCACAAACTTCGAGAGGATCAACATCACACAATACCTCATATTTGAAGGGCTTGATGTTGTATGATAGTCGACATTGTTGGCTGACGCAGAGATCGCTTCCTTGGCGTATCCATCCAATGGTGTAGGGTTGTGGGTGAGGCATTATGGGTAGGGCTAGCCACTTTATGACCTCTACAGAGATGAGGTTCTTCTGGCTACCACTCTCAACGATGAAGTGCATCATGGTGCCTTTCACCCACATTTATGAATGGAAGAGGTGCTCTCCTTCTTCTAGCTCGTCTAGTTCACCAGGTTGGAGCTTGGTGGTAGCAACGGTGGCACTGGGTTTTGTGTCAATGATCCATATTCCCTTTTCTAGTTCTGGCTCAGAGTCATAATCCACATCTAATTCAGAGGCTTTCACTTCGGCCACCAACGACTTCCCGGTATCTTTCTTTGTCTTTCTAGTGTCCTTCTTTGCTTGCGGTTTGGACTGGTTGTCCTGATATTGTCCATATTTTCTCTATCCTTTATTCTCTAGGTTGGGGCCACCCTTTCCTGACTTTTTTTGTGAGGGTCTCCCAGGCCCAAATTGTCGCATCTTTTGTTTGATCTTCTTCTCAAGTTTGACAACATATCAGTAGGCCGCACCCAAGGATGAGATGTCTAGAAATTCCATTTCAATATGGATGTATCTATGCAGAGCACCATGATACATGAGCACTAGATGTCACTCTGAATCTTTGATACCCAACTTGGTGTGCAAGGTATGGAAGATATTTGTGAAATCTGGCACTGCTTGGTCTCTTTCTTGCCGTAGTGTGGTCCATTTGGTATATAAGTCGTCATAACTTCTGACAAGGTAGTATTGTTTCTTAATAACATCCCTGAAGGAATCCTAGGTGGTTGTGATTGTAAATAGTTAGGGTTCCTCTATTTCCTTTTGCTCACTGAACGTTTCCCACCAATCTTTGACATGGGGGGCGACTTTGAGGAGTGAAAAAATAATATTTTCTCTATTCGAGAAGTTATGGACATAAAAATAATCATTCTAGTAGATTCAACCACTTGTCTACAACATCTGTGTCTATATGACCTTCAAATATAAGAATATCGAAGTTTATTTGTACCTTGAAGGGGGTGGTGCCTCTGCTTGAAGAAGATGTGTTGCATATTGGTAGTCGTCGAAGGATTTGCACAAACTATCCATCATCTCGTTCCTCTGTTGTGTGAGGGATTCCTCAATCAACAGTTTGAAAGGATCTCTTGTCCCTTCATCTTTCTTTTCTCCTTCCATGAGATTTATCTTAGGCATTTGAGATATTTTGTCCTCAAGAGAAACAAGCTCAAGACCCAACTCTTTATACTCTGACCTCGTTGGAGACATGCATTAAGACAACAAGGAGCAGACCGCTCTGATACCACTGATCCAGATTTTATGAGTAGAACAAAATGAATACAGATTATTAATAGATTCTTAACAAAAAATAATAGAGATACAGTAAAAATGGTTTTCTATTCAATAATGAAATAAGCTGAAACTGTAAAATGCAACAGAAACAAGCTTTTGGAATGGTGGCGGCTTATCTCTGAGAAGAGATATGACGGTTGTGCTCATTCAAAAGAACATAATTACAATGAGGCTATGAAGGAATTTTACAATAAACAGGAATGACAAAAACCCTAGACATCCAAAAACCTAACCCTAGGAGATGAAGCGCCAAAAGTCATGTGGGCCCCGTTTGGGTAAGTTAGTACATTAACTTCTCGGGGTCGTAACTTTTGCATATGATATCCGTTTTAGGTGTATGATATCCTGTTGGAAAGGTATCATCAAGGAGATTCATTTTGGGGCCTCAATCATGCCTTTTAATATCATTGATTTGGGACTATATCGAAAAACCTTCATTTAGGCCCTCAAAATGGCCCCGAAAGTGAAAACTGCTAAAAATAGTAAACTGCCAAAATTGCCAGAAAACTGTTCTGAGCCAGTTGGAAAAGGTGGGTGGGCACCGATATCCATCTGGATCACTAGTTACATTAGAAAAAAAACTAATGTGGTATGTGGTGGGTCAATCAACTAGAAAACCAAGAAAGAAAATCATCAAGAATTTTGATAAAACAAAATCAAAGGAAGAACACAAAAAATGAATTTGTAAACCAAGAAAGTAATGTTTTATATACATTATTGACTATACAGTGAGTGTGGTTTCATGGGTAATCTTTTTGAAATATAACCCATTTACAAGGCCTTTGAAGAGGTCTTCTGGGAAAGCCACCATGTAATCCCCTTTCGTCAAGTAGTGATTGATAATAAAGGGGCTACATGGGTAAAGGGTTAGATTTGATAGAGTTTGTATGTGTTATTTTAAATTTTTTTATTTATGTCTTATAGGTTATGTCATTTAAAATTAATAGGTTATAGGAGTCATATGGTTAGATATGCTTCAATATAATAGTTATATGGTTAGGGATCATGGGGGCTAAATGATTAGACATAGTTTTATTTCTTATACAAGTTGTGGGTTATAAGTCACAAGGATTAATAATGTTAAGGGTTGTATGTGTTAGAGGTTATAGGGGTTAATGGTTGTAAGTGTTCATGGTTAATTGTCATAGTGGTTTCTCATTATAGAGGTTATGGGTTATATAAGCAATGGGATACAATGAAATGGGTTATATAAGTGTGAGAATTTATAGATGTGATATGATTAGATTTGATAGAGGTTCTAAGAGTTAGTTTTTAAAAAGTTCATATCATGTGTTCTAGGCTAGATATGTAATTTACAATTCCTTAAAGGTTTAAGGTTATAGGAGTCATAGGGTTAGGGGTACTCATTGTGGATAATGGTTATTATAGGATGAAAATTCACATGGGTTATAACAATTAGGAGTTATAGGTGTTATTCAAAGTAAGGGTTAGGAGATGTATCTGTTAGAGTTTAGGTGTTATAATTACAAATTTTAGGTGTTAGAATTATAAAGGTTAGAGGTTAGAATAATAATGGTTGTTGAGGTTAGTTTTATAAGATCATAAAGGTTAAGGGATAGGTGTTATATCATTATTTTTGGTGTTAATTCTTTGTTTTATATATATATATATATATATATATATATATATATATATATAAACAATAAAAAAAATAACATAAAAACTAAAACTAAAACTAGCTCACTCCCACGCCCATTCATGACAACTAGAGAAACAAATTAAGGCCATTCTTGCCCATCTCAAAGCACCATCTCAGAGAAGCAAAGGGTCAATCTCACCCATGTCAGAGAAGAAAAGGGTCATGATTCCCATTCCAAGACTCAAAGCAGCAAAGGGTCGCATCGCCCATTAATGGGATAGGGTGGCTACAGAAAACTAAGAGCACGAATTGTAAGAATTAAATGATTAATTTTGAAGAATATTTATTTAACAGTAGCAAACAAATAATTTTTTTATTACAAGTAATTTTAATGATGTTATGCATTGTAGGGAAATAAATTTTGATCCCCTGACACCAAGGAAGACCTAAATCTTTGTTTCAAGTTTAGTTTTCAAAGTGTGGTTGAATATCAAAAATCTTGGGGAAGACGCCAATCTCCTCAATTATGCAAATGAAGGTAAATAAAATCAATAAGGCCATAATTTTAATATACTTGTAAAATATATTCATGATTGATTATATCACCAATAACTCAATGTTTATGTTTGTTTTAAGCAAGAGAGAAAATGAAGTAGTGAGGGTAGCAATACTCATTTACAAATACCAGTTGATGGTAGGGAGGGCTGTCGCACGATATTAGGGAGAAGACTATCCATTTGGGTATGTATGCTTTAGAAATAGATGTATTATGATTATAGATATTTATTTGCTGATGTATACTTATAAAGCTTCTTCTTTCAATGGAAGAGCATGTATCTCATGAGGTTGAAATGCAAGAGGAACAAACGACACAAACAATGAACACACTAGTTGTCACTGCTAGATAAATAGGTAAAGAGCAATATTGTAATGTTATTAGAAATAATGAAATACTTCTTTCAATAATATTTTAGCATATTAATATGACCATTTTCGTTGTTGCAGTTGATGCCCATTTGTAGTTGCCTCCACGCCTTTGTCATCAATGTACCAAAAGTATGGTATGTGAGGGCATGGAAACACAATCAACACAACTAGGACAAGGCAGAAGAAATACATTGATAGATGAGGATGGTGATATCCCACTCGTGAGTTTTTTAAAAACATAAAAAAAATGATTGTATAAATTTATGACTTGTATTTTGATCACTATCATTATTAATATGAATGGATTTTTATATGACTTGCCTCCTTATGCATGAATGTTTATATGTTTATATGTCTTGATGACTTGCCTACTTATGCATGAATATTTATATGTTTTCTATGTAAAACAAATCATTTATTGGGTATGGGGAATTGAGAGTGATGTGAGGGCGGGGGGGGCGGGGGGGCATATGAGATTCCACCTTCACGTGGTTGGCCCTGCTTAGTAGAGAATAACCTATTCTTGAAACAAAGAGAAGCTCATTAAGGTATTCCACTTTAGTATTTCTAGATTCTTTTACATGTTTAAATTCTTGTTTGTTTACTTATATATTATTTACTCATATAAAAAATTTGTCTTTAATGATTTCTGCAGGTCTTGGTGATGGAAATGGAACTCGTGGACAACTCTTATCAATGTTTATGGGCATATGGACCTGGCGAAAGGACATTGATAAGGTAAGGGTTTTGACGTGTTTATTATAGTATAGTTATCCCATTGGTTTTATTTTATTAGTAATGGAAGGCCTATGGTTTTATCCCATTGGTTTTATTCTATTAAATGGTAGGCCTTGTTAGATTTTTAGCTAGGGAGGTACTCCACATGTTTTGTCTTATATATGGATGTAACCTTATGTTTACACTACTAGGCACTTGACTTTGTAAATGGGTTTTTATAAAGTTATGATAAATTGGTTCTTTTATTAAAAGTGATTTTTTTAATAAAGTATACCTTCTAATATTAAGGTCACTTTATTTCATAAAGTGCACTTATGGTATAAAGTGAAATTATGCTTTAATATTTTAAGTGATTTATTTTGGAGGGAATAAATCATGTCCCTTGACCTAGTAAAGGAAAGATTAGATCTTGGCCATTGGATTTAGGGTTGGAGAAGGTGAAGGGTCACGTTTACATCATAAGAGAATACCTAGGGTAGTGTGCAAGATAATGAGAAGGAGATTGAGAGATGCTTTTCTGAGTAAGTTTAAAGAGGATATTTAGGGTAGTAGGTTGGGCGCTTTTCTAAAGAGAAAGTGGGCACAAATCTCAAGTATATTTGTAGTGAGGAAGTGATGTAGCTTACAACTGAAAAATAGATCGTACTGTATGGATCCATCTAGTCCATACAATAGAGAGGAGGGAACAGATTTCGAGGCAACATTGTTGCATGCAAATTGGGGAAGTTTTATGATATTTTATGTTGGTGATTTGGGTGATTTATGGTGTTTTCCGTACAATTATGGTGTGGCATGATTTCCAAGGTGTTTTTCAGATGGGCCATATACAACAAATTGTGGGGGTGGTTTTGGGTCCTAAGTGGTTTTCTCTTGCTGGAAATTATATTTCTGATGCTGATATTTAATCTCCCGAAGCTGAATAAAATATGTTTCTCTCATTGTGTTTCCCCACATTGGGGTTTTCCCTGGAATTGCCTAAATTTCTGTGTATTTCATGGTTGAGTGATTGCTTTTCATTGTGTTTATTCCGCTGGAAAAGTGCTTGGAAATGTGTATTTTTGCTTATGGTATTTTTTGAATGTGGTTTAGACATTTTGGAGTTCATTTAAGATAGTTATCTCTAGGTTGCTAAGTGTATGAAAAAATATAGTTCTTGTTGATTTTGTCATTAATTTCTACATGGTATCAGAGCTTGGGCTTTGAGTTATAGTGAGAAGTGAGATGTTTGGGCAAGTTTGAAAGGGGAAATCTATTGTTTTTTTTTTCCTTTGAATAGTGACAGGGAATATCACTACATGCATTTGATTTGAGGATCGATTGGATGACATTTCCAACTATTTGTAGTGGACGTTCTAGATGTCAATTGTTCTTAAGGAGAATAATATTTGGAACTATATCGGTTCTGTTGTTGTGGCTCCCACAACAAATCTTGTTTCTTTGGATTTGCATGAGGTAAAGGAGGCCAAAGCTTAGAGGATCATACTAGATGGTGTGAAGGACCCACATATGTCTGAGAAGAAGACAACTTATGAGATGTGGGAAGCTTTTGAGAATTTATTTGAGGGTAAGAATGCTAATCGGAAGATGGACTTGAAAGATAAGTTGCATGACTCGAAGATGGCTAAGGGTGAGGATATTGCATCTTATCTTACCCGACTAGCCTAAGTTAAGGACGATTTAGTTGAAGTGGGAGAGATCATCTCAAAAGACGAGTTGGGGAGGATAGCCTTGAAAGTATTCACAAAGTAATTGGATGTCTTTGGAAGTGTGTGGTGGGTCAAGAAAATTTTCCAGATTAGAGAAGGTTGTGGGACAACTTCACTCAAGAGGAGATCCATATGGGGTCTCATAGCGATGGTCAGAAGGAAGATAGAGTTGAGAAGAATGTTTATCATGCTGCAAAGAGAAAGAAGAAAGGAAATTCTAGGAGGGACTTGAGTAAAGTTAGATGTTATTGTTGTAACTAGTTGGGGCACCTTGCTTCTCAATATCTTGAGAAGAAGAAGAAAAGGAAGGAATAAGAGGGGCCTGAGACAACCGCTACAACAACTATGGAGGAATTTTCTTCCAAGTTTGATATGGAATTTTCTTTGGTTACTCTAGTATGTAGTGTCAGTAGTGGAGGATTTGGGGGTGAGATCAGATGGATTGTTGATAGTGGAGCCTCTTGTCGCATGACTGGAATATGAAGAGAATTCCTTAGTATCACAGCGATAGGTCATGATCGGTTGATGGAGAGTGAAGGTGATATGGCGTGATTTGTACGTAGAGTTGGAAGGGTTAGATTCTGAATCGAGTATGGAGGATTCCTAGAGCTTGATGGAGTTCTCTTTGTTCTAGGGTTGAGGTTTAACTTTCTCTTAGTCTTAGCCTTGGAGGATGTTGGATATTATACATTTTTCAAGAGAAAACATGCATTTATCTACAGGGAGAGAGCGGACCCAGTTGAACTACAACTGATTAATGATCAGGTGGATAGGTTGTACATGTTGTGAGGACAACCTTTATGATATGATTCAATGTTGGATGAGGAGGAGGAGGCTCTTGAGACTGCGGTGGGCCTAAGAATTTAGTCTTGCATTTCGAGAGAAGAGAGGGAGTATCTTCTGAACACCGATAGGAGGCTCAATTGGTGTGATCAAACCGATGCTCAAGGTGGATTCAATTCTCCTAGGAGCTCAGGGTTCAAAATAACTTCCAGGAGGTTGTCTTCTGGTTCGAGTTCCTTGTAGGTGTTGAGGATGACTCCAAGTTTAGAGTGATATCCTACTGTGAACAATGTGATGGGACCGAATGATGGTGATGGGAGTGAGTATTTCCCTCGGTAAGAGGGAGTGTTAGATTTTTATCTTAGGAGGTACTCCACATGTTGTGTCTTATATGCAAATGTAACCTTATGTTTACACTACTAGGCAATTGACTTTGTAAATGGGTTTTTATAAAGTTGTGATAAAGTGGTTTTTTAATTAAAAGTTACTTTTTTAATAAAGTGTACCTTCTAATATTAAAGTGACTTTATTTCATAAACTGCACTTTTGTTATAAAGTGAAATTGTACTTTAATATTTTAAGTGATTTATTTTGGAGGGAATGAATCATGTCCCTTGATCTTGTAAAGCTAAGATTAGATCTTGGCCATTGGATTTAGAGTTGGAGAAGGTGAAGGGTTACTTTCATATTATAAGAGAATACCTAGGTTAGTGTGCAAGACAATGACAAGGAGATTGAGAGATAATTTTCTGAGTAAGCTTGAAGAGGAGATTTAGGGCAGCAGGATGGGCACTTTTCTCAAGATAAAGTGGGCACAAATCCCAAGTATATTTTCATTGAGGAAGTGTTGTAGATTATATCTGATAAACATGGCATACCTTATGGATCCATACAGTCCATATAGTAGAGAGGAGGGCTTGGATTTCAAGGAAGCATTGATGCACACAAATTGATGTCATTTTCTAATATGTTCTTTTGGTGATTTGTGTGATTTCTGGTGTTGTTCGTACAGTTCTAGTGTGGCATGATTTCCAAGGTGATGTTCAGTTGGGTCATACAAATCGTACAACTTCTTTGGAATGTTTTCCAAGACAATAAATTGTGGGGGTGGTTTTGGGTGCTTGTAAGTGGTTTTATCTTGCTAGAAATTGTATTTTTGTTGCTGATATTTAATCTCCTAGAGCTAAATAAAATATCTCTCTCTCATTGGGTTTCCTCGCAATGGGTTTTTACTTGGAATTGCCTAAATTTTTGTGTATTTCATGGTTGAGTGATTGTTGTTCAATGTGTTTATTTCACTGCAAAAGTGCTTGTCAATGTGTATTTCTACTTATGGTATTTTCTGAATGTGGATTTATACATTTAAGACAGTTATTTCTAGGTTTCTAAGTGTATGAAAGAATATAGTGCTTGTTTATTTTTTCATTAAATTTTCTACACGCCTATGGAAACTCATCTGTCTTACCAAGATAGATCTTCATTGCAAAATAATAAATGTGAAAGTATCCGCAATTACTCTTGACCCGAGATCAAGATTATCCAATGTGAATTCATTACCATGAAGAAATGGCTTTGTGTAATTTTGGTTTTACATCCCTAAAACATCCTCAAACATAACATCTAATCTATAGAAAATCTATGTATGAGAAATAATGAGAAACTAAAATCATGAGCGATGACATAAAATAACATGACATCAATCTCAAAAGGCCTTGAATTCTAATTAAACCATGCTTGTTGAATGCAGTTCACATTTCATGACTTTCAAGTAAACAATCGCCATCTCTTCCAACCCTATATAGGTAGAAAACCCACAACAAACATTCTTCTTTTATTGAATTAGTAATGTATGATCATTTACAAATATTACACCATGAAATTATACTCTTAACGAGCTTTCCAAGATGACTTATACCAAACTGTGTAACCTATAACAAACTCATAAAATTGTTGATAAATACATTTGTTGTATACCACCACTATGGAAGAATTTGTGCATTGCCTAAGTGCTAAACTTCTATATTTTCTAGACTGATATAACTGCTGATATATATGTTGCTACTCATAGCTTGTATCAGATGATATTTGCAACTTGTGTAAGTTGATACTCGTATCATGTATCTGCTGATACTCACAACCTATGTAAGCTTCAATTCACAACCTATATCAGTCAATATTCGCAATTTGTGTAAGCTACAACTCACAGCCTGTATCAGTTGATATTCATAGCCTATGTAATTTGCATCTTGTAGCCTGTATTAGTTGATATTCACAACCTGTGTATGTTGCAACTTGTATCCTGTATCACCTGATATTTGTAGCTTGTGTAAGCTGCAACTCGCAGCCTATATCAACTGATATTTGTAGCCTGTGTAAGCTGCAACTCACAGCTTGTATCAGCTGATATTCGTAGCATGTATCGATTGATATGCAACGTTGATTTTATGTGTACTGATTTGTAATATCATCATGTATTTTCTCTTCTTATAGGTCTACTTGGACAACCATGTCTTTCTTCTTATGTAATATTTCAACTTGATTATGAAAATGTTGATCACTGATATGATTGTGTACCTTGTTATTATTATTTCTATGATTGGATACCTTGCTATTATTATTTCTATGATTATAAATATTTTTATGATTAAGTGTTCTAATTGGATATGACCAATGGTCCTTTATTGACTGATATGCTGCCTCTTTATTGACCGATATGCTTCCTCTCTATTAATTGATATACTTCCTCTCTATTAACTCATATACCAATACTATCATGGAGAAACTTATCATTACCTTTTTTGGACACCTACGTTGCAACTTGTCATGCATGCAAGCCATGTGTACCACTTGTCATGCATGCATGCCATGCATGCAACTTGACTTTTACAACTTGACCTTTTACAACTTGAGTTTAACAACTCATTCAACTTGACTCTAAAACTTGACCTTTTACAACTTGAGTTTAACAACTCATTCAACTTGAATCTCAACTTGGAAACACATGCCAATGCACTAGATCAATACATTTACATCACTTGAAATAGAAGGAATATTGTTTGCTTCTAGCTCATAGGAATTTTACGTTCAATCTAAATTTTTCTAGATCCCTTGACTTTTGATCATGGTTCACAAGGCTTGACTAGTCTCACAGAGGTTGTATGGTCCCCCTGATTTTTTCAATACTTTGTCTATTCTCAAAGAGGTTGTATGTTCCCCTGACTTTTGTACTAGACTGTCTATGATAACAAAGGTTGTACATTCCTCTTGAATTTTTCATTAGACTTACATCTTGACTCTTGTCTTTTCCTTAGCTAGACTCACAAGATCATATAGCATCTCGTTCATCCTAAATTTTTTTTTGACTCACAAATGTTGTACATTCCCCCTATATTTTGACAATACCTCACAAGACTGGTTGATTCTCCAAATCTCACCAGCTAGCAATTTGTTTTTTTAAACCTATAGTCCCTGTCTATATAGCGACGAATCATCGTGGAAAATATAACATTCTCGTGGAAATAAAATATTTTCATTTTTGTTTTTCCATGAACATTTGTCTATCTAGAGATGAATCATCGTGGAAAATATAGCATTCTCGTGGAAACAAAAAACTCTTCATTTATGTTTTGCCACAAATTTTTGTCTATATAGCGACAAAAAATCGTGGCAACAAAAAAATTTCATTTGTGTTTTGCCATGATTTTTCGTCCATATAGAGACGAAAAATCATGGAAAATATAGCATTCTTGTGGTGACAAAAAATTTTCATATGTGTTTTGCCACGATTTTTTGTCTATTTAGGGACGAAAAATCATGGAACATATAGCATTCTCGTGGCAACAAAAACTTTTCATTTGTGTTTTGCCACAATTTTTCATCTATATAGAGATGAAACATCATGGAAAATATAACATTCTCATGGCAACAAAAACTTTTCATCTATGTTTTGCCATGAATTTTCTTCTATATAGGGATGGAAAATCATGGCAAATATAGCATTCTCATGGAAACAAAAGTGGATGTTTGTCGCTATATAGAAAGATTTTTGTCGCTATATAGATGAATGTTGTAAAAACAAAGTTGGAAGAAATGCTTACCAAATGAATGACACGTGGCAGCCATATTTAGTGGATATTTCCACGATGAGTTCTGGGTCATTGATAAAGTGATGAAAAGATATCCACGAAAAATAAGACCCACTTTCGTAGCAAGTTCAACGAAAAAAATGTCACAATAGAAACAAAAAAGTGTGGCAAATTTGATCATATTTAGTAGTGTCTATAGACAACATTAAAATTTAAACAATGAATAAAAAATTATGTTTATATTAAAACATATAAAAAAAAGTATAAAATATTTTTACATACAAAATTTTATATTTCAACGTTGTAAAAATGATATGAAGAAAATATGTTAATCTAGTTGAAGAAAATGCAAAATGTAAAGTTTTTTTGGAAGAATTTACAAGAAATTAGTGGAAATATGCAAAACATGAACACAATTTAAAGGAAAAAGGTTAAGTTAGTTGACGAAAATGTAAAGTTTTCAGAGATTATAAATTAAAGTGGAAATAATTCACGGTGAACAGTTTTAGGGATAACTAGGGTTTTTTCCATCTAAGGTTGACACAAACAATTATGTACCTCTTGTGGACTACTATGATGACACTCTATCAATCAAACTAGGTCCTTCCAATAAATTTGGATCCAAGAATGGTATATCAGCTAATATTCCTTAGACAAAATCCTATATCGAGGATGGTACAATGGAGTCTCCTTCAGTTGCCATGAGAGCACCCAATGAGGGGGTAACCAATGCAGAATTAAAGGTTGATAGAGCTTTGTTCCATGATTTTTTCGATGTTCATTTTCTGAACTTCTCTCTAGATCTGTTGATCCAATATTTTGTCTTGGCTGGTTTAAAATATCCTTGACAAGGTGATGGTTTCGTTGGGGTGAACCTTAACCTATCTCTCTGACGGGGTGTTGAGAGGTTGGTAAATGGCTCCCAAAAGATCAAGAAGAGATGAAAAGTGGTAAAGAATGGGGGGGTCCCTCTGTTGGTAGGTAAAGACATTTTGTTTGACCATATATTATACCTATATGATACCTTCCTTGGTTGGAAAATTTTCTAGATTTCATGGATCTCTTGAGCTCATGGTTTTCTCGGACATGGCTTCCATCCCTTGGCCACTATCCAATGTTTCATGGACTAGCAAGGGGTTGGTGTAGTTTCATTTTAAATTCTAAAGAGGATGAACTCTGGATACTCAAATATATTTGGTTTCTAGATAATACCCCCCTCTCTCTTGAAACATGGCACCCACTACTCGATGCCTCCTTCAAATCTATGAAGAGGTCCCTAGTGTGGGTAAAGATTTTGGATTTGCGTATGGAATTTTGGTCAAAACAAGCCATCGAGCTATAGGAAAACTACTTGGGAATTCAATATTGGTAGATGAGATCATTGTTTATAGCTCAAAATGTTTGGTCTCTAGGTTTTGGTCGATTTGGATCTATCAAAGGGAATTTTCGAGCTTATTGACTTGGTTCTAGGGAAGAAATGTTACTCTCAACCTCTTGATTATGAGCATGTTATCTTTTGGTGTATTTGATTCCATAAATATGGGCATATCCTATGAGACTAATCCAAACCCTTTGAGTTCAAATTTTTGAGGAAGGTGTCGACAGAGGCTTATCTAGTTCAGGGGGTCACTCAGTCCCAGTTGAATTGTGTTCCCTCTCCTCCACAAGTGAGCATTAGACATTTGAAAATGAATTATAGAGATGGTGTAAATATTTAGAATATTAATATTGAGGATATTTCAATACATTTAATTGAAGGGGATTAGTTGGGACAAGTGCAGAAGGTTTCACCTTCCAATTTTTATTTACAAGGAACTTTCTCACCTTCACCAAAACAACAAGTTCCTAACCCCTCAAGTGATGATCTTAGTGCAAGTGACCTATCAGGTAAGTCCTTTGTTCCTTTGCAATGTCTTTTTTATTTGGGTGGGGGGACTCCTCTCTTTGATGGCCCACCTAGGGATAGGGGTAAGACCCAAACTAAGGATCTTCCTACCCCCTCAAACCCAAATGAACTTAAATCCTTTAAAAGTTTTGAATATTTTTTCGAACCTTACCTCCACCCTTCCTCCTTGATTCAATCTAAGGGTTCCTCAACCTCCTTGGTGAGTAATTCCAAAGGGGTGCCCCCTACAATTTGATACCTTAGTGAGGGCCTCTAGTCTAAGACTCAGGCCCTTTAAAAGGATTGGGACTTGGTGTTTTGAAGGAATCAATGGTTCTTTCTGTGGGAATAAATTTGGCTTTAAGACTTTCCTAGGAACTTGCAATGAAGGAGATCAACCAAGGGAGGCAAAAATTGATCACTAGGTTCCTTAGAGTAGGCCATACCCCATATTCCCCCCCCCAATGAATGTCCTCTCCCTAAATATGTGGTGGATAGGGGGGTTTGCCAAATTTTTTTCTCTAAAATAGTTAATTGACTCTGAAAAGACCGATATTTTCATACTCCAATAATCAATGGGGTTGGGAGCCTATATAGTGTCGGGTTAGTCAAAGTTGTTGGGAGGGTGTGACTTCTTGGCTATTGATTATGATGGTATTTCTATCATGATCATTGTTGATCCAAATCGCTTTGTCTCCCTTACTAACTCTTTTACTATTCATTATGGTCCTTTTACATAATTATTCATTCGAAGCTTGGGTACTTCAATCATTATCCTCAAAATTTATGGATCCTACGATGAAAATTATACTTTTGGGGATTTTTTATTCCACCTTAAAGTATATAAATATGTGAATCTTGTTTTGGGAGGAGATATAAAATTTACTTTACATAGATACAAGGTATGGAGGTAGAATGCAATTTGGATAATTTGGTTGGATTTTTCCTTAACTCTTTGGAATATATATAGTCGGTCGATGTCGATCCTTTGGAGGTGAAGCCCACTTTGTCATCCAAGTGGAAATTGGTGGTCTCCCACCTATTCCAATGTCTCAAATTACATTTTCCATATTGGTAGTTTTTCTACGGTTTTTTGGGTCCCAAACTTCCGAGGTCGTTTTGAGGCCTTAAATGATCTTTTTGTTTTTGTTTTTTACTTGGAAGCACCCAATAGATCCATGTTTGGATGTATTGTACCATTTGGAATGTTTACTCCTTAGATAGACCTTTTCAATGGGGTACTAAGTGCCCCAAATGAATATCATATGCAAAAATTTTCCCCTCGAGAAGTTGATGTATCAACTACCCCCGTCGGGGCCCACAAGCCTTTTGTTGTTTCATCTTCTAAGGTTAGAGTTTTGGATGTTTCAAGTTTTATCATTTATGCTTTATGTTAAAAATTACTTTGGAGCCTCATTGTAATTAGCTTCTTGCGAATGAGCATATCTGATACATCTCTCTTCAAATATAAGCTACCACCATTCTAGATAGCTTGTGTGCTTTGCATGTTATAGTCTTTTGTATTCTAGACTGTCATTAATAGAATTTGATTTTTACTATTTTACTGTATTATCATGTTCCTTGCAATATCTCTATGTATCTCCTGGTTATATCACTGTTATATATTTTTCTTCATGTCATTCTCAAAATAATATGGATAAGTGGTATCAGAGTAGTCTTCTCCTTTCCGTTCTTAGTGCATGTCCCCGACGAGGTCAGGATATAGAGAGTTGGGTCTCAAGCTTGTTTCTCTTGAGGAAAATTGATCTCTCCTACCCAATAAACCTCCCATGGAAAACAAAAAGAGGGATAACATAGCAGGATATCTTATCAAATAGTTTCTCAAGGAAGCCCTCACACAACAAAGGAACGAGATGATGGATATTTTTTACCAGATCCTTCGAAAAATGTCAACAACAATGGAGGCACCTTCAACCAACAGTCACTTCAAAGGGTTGATGCCATTTAAGGTACAAGTTAACTTTGATATTCCTTTATTTGAAGGCCAAATAGACATCGACTCTTTGGAAAAATGTTTAAGCCTAATGGAGGGTTATTTCTCTATCCAAAAAATTTCCAACTGTGAAAAAATCACCTTCTCCCTCCTTAAGGGCCTTCCCCATGTCAAATATTTGTGGGAGACTTATTGTGAGAAACATGTCTAGGATTATTCTACAATTTTTGGGCTAAGACCCACTTGGGAGGATTTTGTTGATGCCCTCAAGGATCAATATTATCCTGTTGGAAAATATGACAACCACTACACGATATGGACCACAATACATCAAGAGAGGGGCCAAATAGTGCCGGAGTTCACAAATACCTTCCATACCTTACGCACTAAACTAGGTATCAGAGGATTTGAGTGGCTTGTGGTTCTAAAATACTCGTGGTTCTCTACATATGTACATCCAAAATGAAATGGTTTTTCTGGACATCTCGTCATTGGGAGACGCTTATTGATATGTTGTCAAAATTGAGAAAAAATTTAAGAAACAGAACAAGAGAGAGTTCAGGTTTAAAAATCTACAACAATCGAAGTATGGTAAGGGTGGCCCTAACTCCCAAGGAAAAGGATAGAGCAAGAATGGCAAGTTCGATGACAACCAATCCAAGCCACCGAAAAATAAGGGTAATGGGAAGTCGAATAAGGACACTGGAAAGTGGTATGAGTTCCAAAAAATCCCTTGGCACAATACTAATGAATGTCACTCCAAACAATCATTGTTGGATGAGATGAATTCCTCATGGTCAGATGTTGAATCAGACTCTAATTTAAAACTAGAAAAGGGAAAACAAATAATTGATGTAGAAACTAGTGTCACCAACGCTACGACAAAAGTCCAACCAGAGGAACTAGAGGAGCCTGAAGAAGGGGAGTCCCTCTTCCACTCGCAAATGTGGGTGAAGTGGTAGAAATAGTTGATAGTGGTAGACATAAGAACCTAATATCAATATAGTTCATTAAGAGGTTGCACTTGACAATGATGTTTCATACTCAACCATACACCATCAGTTGGCTCAACAAGGGACGTGGCATCCACATCAGCCAACAATGTCACCTGTACTATGACATCAAACCCTTCAAACACAAGGTATTGTGTGATGTTTCCCCCCTTGATATTTGTGATGTTTTTTTAGGACAACCATATATTTGGAAGCATCATAATGTTTATGAATCTATGCCTCATAGTGTCATTATTACTTTGGGAGATAAACTCTACAGGGTACTGGAGGCAGTCCCAACCATTGTGGTCTCTTTAATCTCCACAAAGTAGTGTAGAAAGGTGGTATTTCAGATCGAGAGATTTTTCCACTTTATGGTTCGGTCGAAAGGTGAACAAAAGGTCACTAAAAATACCAAAAAAATTTCACTGGGTCTCTCTACACAACAACAACATGTGGACAAGATAGTAGAAGATCACAAAGACATACTTTCCTCACCTACTGCGGTGCCTATGCACCATTAGATAAATCACTCAATTGATTTGACACCCAGTGCTCCTCTGTCTAACGACCTTGAGTACAAGAATTATGTTATGAAGAATGAAGAAATAAAACTCTAGATCCAAGAGCTTTTTCTGAAGGGCCACATCAGACCAAGCTCCTCACCTTGCAAGAGCCCAATTTGTTTTGGTATAGAAGCAGGATGGAACATGGAAACTTTGTATTAATTACAGATCCCTAAACAAGATCATTGTCAAGAATCAATACCCAATCCCGTAGATTGATGATCTTATCAATCAACTCAAGGGAGCCAAGTTTTTCAGTAAGATTGATCTAAAGTCAGTCTACCACTAGGTGTTGATTGAGAAAAATGATGTATAGAAGACAACCTTCAAGTATAAAGAAGGTATCTTTGAGTGATTGGTCATGCCTTTCGGCTTGACTAAATCCCTAGCCACATTCATGTGGATGATGGATGACATATTGCGACCATTCAGAAAATTATTTTTGGTCATATATATAGATGACATTCTCATCTTCAACAACACTTGGGAGGAACATTTGAAGAATATTTAGTAGGTCTTGGGCACCCTGCGACAACAAAATTTATATGCTAATTTGGAGACGTGTTCATTAAGTATGCAGAGAATCCAATATTTGTTATACATCATGGATGAGTAGGGTGTGCATGTGGATCCAACCAAGATCCAATTCATTCATGATTGGACAACCTCGAAGACAATGACTAAGCTCTACACCTTCTTGGGCCTCACCAAATTCTACCACCGGTTTGTGTTGGGGTTCTCTCATATCAGTTGGGCCCTAATCCAAGTGACGAAGGGTGGAGCGAAGGCTAAGTTTGTGTGGGTTGCATCCTAACAAAAATCATTCAAGGATTTGAAATTCCACCTCTACTCATCACCAATCCTTATTTTTCCAAACTTGCAACAACCATTTGATATTTATATAGATGCTTTAGATTATGCTATCGGTCCAGTCCTCAGTCAACATGGGCACTGGTAGCCTATCATAGTGAAACACTCTATGATGTTGTTTGTAGATACCCCACCTACAACAAAGATATTTACTCCATTGTGCAAACATATCAACAATGGAAGCATTACATTCTAGGGGAGGAAACAATCATCCACACTAATCACAGACCTCTATAATTCATGCAAACAAAAGGAAAGTTACAGAATGACTTCCATTAGAAGTGGTCCTTGTACCTGCATAAATTCCACTTGAACATCAAGTAAAATAAGGGGAACAACAACCATGTCACAAATTTCCTTAGTTGCCCTCTCTTGTGGCGCTAACCACAGTTCTTAACTCCTATGTGCATGAGATGTATGGGTGGCCATAATTATACAATAATGACTCTCCCTTTGTTGCTTCCTACTAGACATTGGGTGAAGGAAAAATAGTTTTAAACTTTCATCTCTAGGATGTATTTCTATGCCATCTAATCCATATTTTTGTTCCTTCAAGCGAGCATGCAAAGTTGATCTGGGAAGCTCATTATAGTCGGGATCATGACATTTTGGAGTAGACAAAATAGTGGCGGTACTACAAAATCATTTTTATTGATCGAAGCTTTGCTAAGATGTCTACAAGTACATTAGATATTGCACTATGTATGTCATTGCCAACAATGACATTAAGAAATAGGGGCTATACACCTCTCTTCCTAATCCAAACAAGCCTTCAGAATCAATCTCTATGGATTTCATGTCCAATGTTCCTTCAACCAAGCATGGGAATGATTATTTCTTTGTGGGCATTGATCAATTCTCTAAGATGGTCGTTTTGGCACCCTGCAAGAAAAGCATCATAGTCGAGGCCACCACCAAGCCCTTCTTTGAACATGCTTGGGTTCATTTTGGGATCCCACAAACCATTATCTCAGATCAAGACAGTAGGTTCCTAAGCACTTTTTGGTCCATCCTATGGTCGATGATGGACACCAAGTTGACCAAATCAATTTCCTTCCACCCACAGACTAATGGACAAACAAAGGTAGTCAAGAGGATGATTGTCCATATCTTGAGGATGTATAATTCCAAACATCCACACACATGGGATGAAATCCTTCCTTATGTTCAACATAAATACAATAAATCCCTCCACATTTCTATTTCCCACATCCCTTTTTAGGTGTGCTTGGGGTTCCAACCATTGGCCCCTATTGAAGTAGCTATGCCCATTGCAGTTGCACATGAAGATTCCTCCCATGCTCAAACCGAGGATGATCGATTTTCCAAATTTGTTGAGCGAATCCCATGGGTGATTTTAAGGGATAAATTTTGCTCATGGGCTAATTTTCCATGGTTTTTCCAAAAATGAGATTCGCTATTTTAAAAATGATTCACCCAAATTCTATAGGATAAAATTATTTTACCTTAAAAATCACCATTTTTTTATAAAAACTATATAAAATCCTTAGAAATTTGAATATTTTTACAAAAATATCGCCAATGATTTATAGTTGGCATATGAAGGATTAGTAAGATTCACCAAGGTTTCTACATTTTAAAATAAATTTCCATCCTTAAAATCATCCATGGTGAATCCAACACATCCAACAACAAGTTCATGATATTTTGCAGAAATCCAATGCCAAGTATAAGCAATGCCACGATCAACATCGAGTGCCACAGAAGTTTCAAGTGGGAGATAAGGTATGGTTTCATTTGTATAAAGAGATCCTTGCAAGACCCCATCAGAATCTACATCCAATATGATATGGTCCTTACACCATCACCAATGTTATGGGCGAGAATGATTTTGAATTAAGTATTCCTCATTTCCTTGGATTGCACTCAGTATTTAATGTGGAACTACTTCGACCATATTTTCCACCTCTCTTGGAATCTTCAAACATGAATAAGCACTTGCCCCCTACAAAACTCAATCCTGAATGCATTGAAAAAGTCATATTTTATCATATCATGGACACTAATATAAAGGTCACCCACTAGCAAAGCATCCAACTCTATCAGATTGTCAAAGCAGGGTAGTTTCTTCATCAAGGAAAGTGGCTCACCAGGAGTCAAATTCAACATAAGTTCCCTCATTTGATGGAGGAAATTAATGCAATGTATACCATTTCTTCCTAAGGGAAGAGGACTAATCCAGGTGGACATTGGTGGCCACCCACCTATTTCACTGGCTCAAATTACAATTTTCATCTTGGTAGTTTTTCTATGGTTTTTCAGGTCCCAAACTTATGGGGTCATTTTGAGGCCCTAAATGATTTTTTTTTTACTTGGAAGCACCCCATAGATCCATGTTGGAATGTATCATTTCATTCATAATATGTACTCCTTAAATAGACATTTCTTACAAGGTACTGAGCACCCCAAATGGAGATCGTATGAAAAAGTTGTGCCCTTGGCAAGTTGATGTATCAAAAACCCCCATCAGGGCCCACAAACCTTTTGGTGTTTCATCTTCTAGGGTTAGAGTTTTGGATGTTTAGGGTTTTCTCATTTATGATTTATGTTATAAAGGCCTTTTGAGCCTCATTTTTAATCATCTTCTTATGAATGAGTGTAGTCGACACATCTCTCTTTAGAGATAAGCTACCACCATTCTAGCTAGCTTGTGTGCTTTTCATTTCACATTCTTTGGTATTCGAGACAATCATTAATAGAATCTAAGTTTTACTACTTTAATATATTATTGTGTTCCTTGCAATATCTCTGTGTATCTCCTTGGTATATCCCCATTATAATTCTTCCTTCATGCCATTCTCAAAATAATTTGGATCACTTAGACTAATAATAGAGTAGGTGATAGTGGGGTAGCGAAGAGACTGGATAAACTCCTTATTCATGAGGAACTTTTGAAGCAAGTTCAAAGGGTCTGGTCGTGGGTGTGTCGCAATAGGTTCTCAAACCACTTCCCTATTTTATTGGAAATCCACACCCCTTCACAAAAACTAAGGCCCATGTTGGGTCGCCAAAGTACCATCTTTTTACTAACCTTTCACTTCACTTTCAATTCACTTTCACTTCACTTTTAACCATATTTCACTTTCCCATACCCTTACATTAAACCATTTTCATGATTACATGGGTTTTATATATATTATTTTCCAATGCATCTATTTTAGTATTTTTGAGTGAATTTATGATTAAATATTGGA
Organism: Picea engelmannii; assembly: GCA_009831015.1. NCBI lineage: Eukaryota > Viridiplantae > Streptophyta > Pinopsida > Pinales > Pinaceae > Picea > Picea engelmannii. The sequence continues at coordinate 283,082 of ML799083.1, read as the reverse complement.
AAAATGACAGGTTTACACTTATATATGAAAGTGGGATGAGTTTCATGATGTTTACAGGTGTATTTGAAGACTCCAACCAAGTCAAATTTGACCATCAAACCTCAAATTCGAATTTCCTCTTCAACCCTTTGAAGATTTGATGAAGATTTGGAGATCTACTCAAGTATCTTGGATGGAGATTAATCATGAAAGAAATATTTGTGAGAGGATTTGTAGAGATATCACTTGATAGGTGTCAGCACATGGTTGTAACCAAATGAGACATTTGTGGATCTAGGAGAGATTTGTGGATCTAATTTATCTTAAATTTTTGTATAAATAGGAGTGCCTCCTCCATTTCAAAGGGAGGACTTCTAGAGCATTGTGTCCAATTTATGATGGAATAAGAATCAAGCTTTCTTTTCACATCAGTTTCCATTCTCTAGTTTAGATTTAGAATGCTTTAGTTTATGTGTTACTTTGTTCTTGGGAGAATTGAGCTCACTCCAAATAGATCATGGTAGCATTTTCTTCTTGTTCTAATGCTTTGAATAGGTTTATATGCTTTATTGTTTTTATTAGAATTATTTGATGATCTTGATTGTTGATAGGTTATTTGAAACATTATGAGAAGACCTCCTATAAGGGAGCTAGTGTTTTCATTCCTACAAAAACTAAGCCTTTTTAAGTGTATTTATTTTCAATGCATGAGTGTTTACTTGATGATCTTGATTGTTGATAGGTTTTGTGAAACATCACGAGTGGACCTCCTGTAAGGGAGCTAGTGTTTTCTTGCCTACAACAACTAAGTCTTA
>ML799083.1:269855-282238 GCA_009831015.1 Picea engelmannii | reverse complement strand
CCCCCCTTCAAATACAATGAGGACTGTTTCAAGGAATTAGTAAGAGCTAATTGGTTCTCCTTCGATCGCTCTCTTGGGTTGTCTACATGTGATAATTTTTTCAAAGCCTTGAAACAAGTAAAGAAAAAGGTTGTGGACTAGGCCTCATCTAGGGAGTCAAATCCTAGATTCTCGGCTAATAGAAGTCGAAAACTATTTGGCTTCATTTTTCATTGGATTATGGGACAAAATCCTAAGTGATATTGAATTACAAAAAGTTAAATATCTAGAGGCTAAGAAAGACAAACTCTTGTTGGACAAGGAACATGACTAGAGGTTGAAAATTCGAGCAACTTGGTTAGTGTTGGGTGAAAAAAATATCAAATATTTTCACAATTTTTCCTCTCATAGATGGATCTAGAACACAATTTTGGAAATCCTGACTCGGGATGGCTCTAGGATCAGGGATTTCCAAGGGTTGTCAGTCATGGAAGTTGGTCATTTCAAATATTTTTTTAAGGAGCTTGTTGTTGCAAGAATCGAAGAAGTGTTGAAGGTTGTTTCCTTACTTCCTAGGATGGTGAATGAGAATTTATGTGAGCATATTTATAGGCTGGTGAAGTGGATGAGCTTCTTGCATACCCTGTTGCCTTCAGGAAGAAAAGAAGTCCTAGTCCAAACGACTAGACTGTGGAATTTTTTCTTGATTTCTTCAACCTTTTGGGTAGAGACCTACTTCGGGTGGTGGAGGAAGTTAAACAAATGGGGAGGGTTCTAGTCAATATAAACATGACTTTCCTCGCCCTTATTGCAAAGGAGGAATATCCCAAATCCTTTGATGACTTTCATCCTATCCCCTTGTGAAATTGTCTATATATAATTATTTCTAAAATCATCATGGTTGGATTGAAGCTATTTCTTTCAGATTATGTGTCACTTGAACAATCTATCTTCTTGGAGGGAAGACAAATTCATGAGGAAATTGGGTCTGTGCAAAAATGGATCGATACAATAAAGGTTGATCATATTCCTATAGTGGTCCTCAAGTTTAAACTTTCTAAGGCTTTTGATAGAGTCTCCTGGCTTTACCTTTACATCTCGATTTCACCTTACCACTGGTTCGAAGGATTATGGAGTGTGTCTCGACTGCAATTTTGTAGTGTTATTCAATCAGTCTACTTCTCCATTTTTTAAATATTATAGGGGACTATGAAAAGGTTCCCCTCTGTATCCCCATCCCTTCCTCTAGGTAGAAGAGGGTTTAAGCCAAGCAATTGAAGATGTTAGAAGACGAAGAATGTTGACAGGTATCAAAGTTGGAAGAAATGTGACTTTGTATTACTTACTCTTTGTGGGTGATGTGTTGAGTTTTTGTTCCATTGTTGGTAGGGATGCTTCTACCCATTGGGATATCCTCATATTTTTAACAAAGCAACAAGTATGAAGGTGAACATTTTAAAGTCAACCCTATATATTGCTAACCTGAGTAATAATCTTTTGTTCGATTTAAAAGCCATTTTTCCTTTCCAACACCACACTCTAAATGATGGTTTCAAATACTTAGGGTTTATCTTAAAACCAAATGGCTACATCAAGTCTAATTTGCTTTGTCTTCTTGCAAAAGTGGAAAAAAGGATTTCTGTTTAGTGCAATAAGTGGTTGTTGAGGGGTGGAAGAATTATCCTTGTGAAATCAATTTTAAAGGTGATCCTAGTCTATTGGCATACTTTGGTGTATATTCCAAAATGGGTCCTAGATAAGCTTAGGATGTATTTATTTGACTTCTTATGGAAAGGTAGTTCAAAATAGAAGGGTGCACATTGGGTAAGTTGGAAGAAATTGGCATTGCCAAAGGAGATGGGTGGATGGGGATTAAAGGATCTAAACCTTTTTAGGAAATCTAAAGCAGGGAAATCTCTTTGGAACTTCCTCACAAAGGATAGATTGTGGAAACAAATCCTAGTTTAGAAGTATATTACTCCAAAATCAATTATAGATTGGGTCAGGAAGGAGCATGAAAGCATAAATAACATGTCAAAACAATGGGCCATGTCCTTGGTTTTTCCTTTTTTGGGGGATTTCTTGGCTTGGAAGGTTGGAGATGGTTTAGAAGTAAGAGTAGGAAAGGATGTGATTATGGGTTGTAACATGAACATTTTCTTGCGATAAGTAATTGTCCTTCACCTCCAAGATCCAGGGAAGGTTACTCTTAATCAAATAGATAAGCCAAATGCTACCTCCCTTTGGAAACATGGGTGGCTCATTATAGAGGATATTGGTTTGGATGGTGACAGTGTCCAATCCTGGTATGCCTTTCTTTCAAAACTTCTTAAATCTCATACCCAACCGATGAGAAAGATTCCTTTATTTGGGTTTACAATGAGGCGGGTGGGAATTACTTAGCCAAGCTTGGATACAAGGTGGTGGTTGATCATATTGGGGGGACCCCAAGTGGTGGTGGAAAAAACTATGGAAGACAACAACCCCTTCTAAAGAAAAATCACTTATGTGGCTTGCTTTCAATGAAAAAGTGTTAACCTGTAGTTAGCTGATCAAAAAAGGGAAGGAAGTTCCTAGCATATGTCTTCTTTGTTGAGCAAGTGATAAATCAAATGAGCACATTTTCTTCAAGTGTGCTTACTCAAAGTAGGTATGTATTGACTTGGAAAAACTCTTGGGTTTAGAATCTTTATGGAAAGGTCCCTCAATAGATCTTTGCTTGCGAAAGTGATATACATAAAAGGGTCCAAAAAAGTAGAGATATCTTCCTATTCTTGCAACCTAGGCCATCCAAATTGTGAGGAATTCTATTACTTTTGAGGATAAGTTTTGTCCACCCTTTTGTCAATTGGGTTTATCTCAAGTGGTTGAGAGGAATGGTTGGGAGGAATGATTGTTATCCTCCCCACCCTTTTTCAATTATAGACAAAACTGTTGTAAACAATGGAGGTTTTAAAACCGCCCCTTTTTTGGTGAGTGCGTAATGGATTCAAATTTAAAACTTATTCACTAATTTCAAGTGTGTAGACAAAACTGTTGTAATCAATAGAGTTTTTTATAAAACCCCCCATTTTTTGGAGAGTGCGTAATGGATTCAAATTTAGAGCTTATTCACTGATCCAAAACTAATTTTAAGTTGGAAAAGAAAATACATACCTTTAAAGCAAATAGCAAAACCTAACAATGTAAGGAAATGCAAAGACCATTTGGGCTTCTAAAACGGTCAAGCTTAGTCAGAATGAAAGTTAAAAAGAAAATGTAAATTAAACTTAATAATTCTTATAGACCTGACGAGAATCCATGGAGACTCGCGGATTTTCCTAATGGACTTTGAGGATTGAGAAATAATACAAGATATTTTGCAAAACCCTAACATTTTACGAGATTCAACGGTGATGTTTAATATGAACAAATTTCAGCAATTTTTAACAAATTTCTTGCAAGGCAATTGATAAGATTTTATGAAATGGATCGGAATTTCGAGTAAGTAACGGAATCTAACCTCTTAATCTTTGGCTTGCGTAGCTGCTAGTATTGGAGGTATCAATTTGAGAAGCAGAGATTTGACAGGGTGATTCAAAAGCAACTTGAGGATTATGTTGATTTTGAGAGGTCTCGTTTTTGGTATGTCTGCCAGGCCAAAATTCTGATTCTGTTGCAACAGACTGCCTATTTTCGTCAAGCTCCTCATATAAGTCTGAAAACGCTGTCCAAGCCTTAAGGTCAACGGGCCACGGAGGAAAATGGTTATGATCAACCGATCCCTCAGATCCCTCAGGCCTCCTGCAAAAGAAAATTTAGCCAGATAGATTTTTTTTAAGAAAACATCAAATTTAGGGCTTAAAGAACTAGAAATTCCAATTAAAAATACAAAAGGTCTTGGCCGCGATTCGAAACACTATCTAATAGACATTTGATCCTAGATACTTACATGACGGAAGAGGTTCTTGCGAGCACATTCATGATTCCGCTTAACAGAAGGGAGCTCTGCGAATACACTGTAGCAAAACGATTAATGCTAGATCTAACAAGTTACAAGTTATTTGATCATATACGTAAAGTTTTTATACTCTGATATTGTTACTGTACTCCTTTAAATTATAAAACGATTTAAAGGATTATAAGCAAATTCACATTTGAATCGGACTCGGTTCACATTTCAGCTTTTATTGATCTTTAAAACGCTTCACCACCATATCATACATTTAAGCCCCATTTAAATCCAGAAAAGAACACCATTAAAGATCTGAAAACAAAACCACTACTTAAAAATAGATAGATTGTCATTCTCTTTCCTAATTTGGAAGAATACTGCCAAGATCTAGCGGGTTGGACGTTTCAAAAAATAGCTGCTCAAATCTGAGGAAATGGGGGATATTAATCTGAGACCTTTAGGGCTGCATGAATACGCCTAGTCGAACAGGTTCGTCTACGCTGCCAATCAATAGATTAGGGTCACACTCAGAGAAGATGTATAAAGGGTTACATGTTTCGTCCATGGTTGAAAAGTTTCGTCCATGGTTGAAAAGGGAAGAAACGGGTTGAAAAGACTGTACATGGTTAAGTTCATAAAGGAATATAATCTTTGAAAAGCTTCACCATATCACCATATTATGCATTTAAACCAAGCATGTTCTTTCAATTCTATTTACCTTATTTTACTTGCTCTTAGAGGGGAGCAGAAAAGCTGGAGATTTCTTTTGTTTCAACTCTGGTATCCAACCGAAATCGCATGGAAGGGACTGTCAAAAGCTTCTCTCGATCAATATCTTAGTAAATGAAAGTTTAAGATAGAGATGCATGTGCGAGTCTCCAACTCCGAGTTTGAAATCTTATTTTACTTGCTGTTAGAGGGGAGGAGAAAAGCTGGAGATTTCTCTGGCTTCAACTCTGTTATCCAACCAAAATCGCATCAACCGAAATCGCATGGAAGGGACTGTCAAAAGCTTCTCTCCATCAATATCTTAGTGAAAGTTCAAGATAGAGATGCATGCAAGAGAGTCTCCAACTCCGAGTTTGAAATCTTATTTCTGGATTCGTGCAGCCATAATTAAACCAAGCCAAGCCTGTTCTTTCAATTCTATTTACCTTATTTTACTGGCTGTTAGAGGGGAGGAGAAAAGCTGGAGATTTCTCTGGCTTCAACTCTGTTATCCAACCGAAATCGCATGGAAGGGACTGTCAAAAGCTTCTCTCCATCCATATCTTTGTGAATGAAACTTCAAGATAGAGATGCATGCGAGAGAGTCTCCAACTCCGAGTTTGAAATCTTATTTTACTTTCTGTTAGAGGGGAGGAGAAAAGCTGGAGATTTCTCTGGCTTCAACTCCGTTATCTAACCGAAATCGCATGGAAGGGACTGTCAAAAGCTTCTCTCCATCCATATCTTAGTGAAAGTTCAAGGGAGAGACTCCAGAAACAAGATTTCAAACTCGGAGTTGGAGACTCGCGCATGCATTTGATAACATGGAGCGGCATGTCCAAGTATATATAATAAATAATGATATATTAATTTTAAAATTATAATGATAAATATAGCTTTTCTATTTTATTTTATTATTTTATGATTATAATGATTAATGTTCACTAAAACAGACAGAATTGGTAAAAGTATTTTTACATTTTAGAATTATATTTTTAGTAAATTTACAAAAATAAATTAGATTTTTATTTTTATATATTTTTTTTAAATTAGTAAATAATATTTTAAACTAGTCAAATATAAAACAATGTTAGCCACTCATTAAACCAATCTTTTCTATTAAATTCATGTTTATATACATTCTTATTTCATAAATAATTTTTACATCTTATAATAAATTTTCAAAATCCAAAATATTCATAAATAATTTTTACAATTTATAATAAATTTTTAAAATCCAAAACATTACATCTCATAATAAATTTTCAAAATCCAAAATATTCATAAATAATTTTTACAACTTATAATAAATTTTCAAAATCCAAAACATTACATGAAGAAGGTATAGTCTAATTTTTTAATTATATTGATAAGTATAAATAATTTTTACAACTTATAATAAATTTTCAAAATCCAAAACATTACATGAAGAAGGTATAGTCTAATTTTATAATTATATTGATAAGTATAGATCCCTTGTGTTTTTCTCTCTTATATATATAGAGAGATTCAAAGAATATTTTTTATATTATTATAACATTTTAAGTAAATTTATAAAAGTAAATTGGGATGTTTTATTAAGTTACTGATGATATTTTTAATAAATTTAAAAAAATAAACTAATTAAAGTATTTAACTAGAGGATAGGATTGGATTTTTAATAGGGTATCTATTGACACCAAACTAATCAAGTATCAAGCTAACCCTTTAAACTAATTAAGCTAGCCACTTCAACTAGATTCATGTATGTATGCATCCATATTTATAAATAATTTTTACAACTTTAAAATCTTCTCTACATAATCATAACAAAATCACTATCAAAATAACATCAACATTGATTGTCCAAATTTTCTAACCATTCCCCCATAAATATCACATTATCATCAACCTACCATGAAGGTAGATTTCCATCCAACTTTCAAAACAGTTCTCCCAAATACGAGGAGATTCATAAAAAAATAACTTCTCACTAAAATTTTCAAAGTGTTCTCCCATCAACATAACATGGCAACATAACTTGTCCAAATTTTCAAACTATTATCCCATCAATATAATGTAATTTAAACTTATTAAAATTTTCAAACTATTCTTCCATCAACATAATTAAGCTAGGTACCAACTTAATTTAAATAGAGTCACCATCAACATAATTCGTCATCCAAAATTTCAAATCATTTTCGTATCAAACATTATAATCCAACATATAACTTCTACATAAAGAAGTAGAGAATGAATGGAGTGGCACATCACTAATCATGACTAAGGTTCCTAGCAATAGTTGTTGTCGTGGTTGCATGAACCTATTCATTCCAAGAAGGACAACGACCCAATTTCCTTTCACAATGCTAAATACTACAGATCATCCCCAACAATTTTGATAACAAAAAGACAAACCATTCATCCAAGTGGTAAAGGTGAAGTTAGGGAGAAAGCTAAATTTGGATGAGCTCATTGAATGTTTAATAGAAATATGCTTGGATTCACAATAGCCCAAAACAACACCCAAGTGACAAGAGGATGGGAATATAAAAAGAATAAGAAAAAAGAAGTTGCAAGAAACATTGTTCTAGGAAACCATGCTACCTAATTGTATCATTAGAAGTAACCCTTTCTAAAGTCTTTTCGTGTTTTTATTTTATTTCCTTCTATGCAGCCAATTTAAATTAGAATATATTCATGTCATCCTAATGAAAGCGCCTCTATGAGAAGCAGAAAAAGAATTGCAATGCTAGCGTGGATACTAGACTCTAACTAACCTTTTTTTTTACTTTTCCTCTTAGCTATGAAAATCATTTTTTAATCTCAACACCATTTTTTTACTTTGCTTCCTAACTATGAAAATCATTTTTTAATCTCAACACAAATAATCATTTATGCTTAAGAAAACATATAACTTGTTCAAATTTCCAATTGTTCCCCTTGAACTGTATAGTATTAACATTGTACCCCCTTCAATTGTATAGTATTAACATAGTCACCATTAACCTAACCTAACTTGTCATCCAAATATTCAAACTATTCTCTCATCACACCATCAACATGATGTTAGTAGAATAAACATAAATGATAACATAACTTGTCATCTAAATTGTCAAACAATTCTCTCATCAAATTATTGACAGGTCAAAATGACATGTCAATCAATAAGGGAAAATGCGTGATGGTGAGTCCCAATTGGACTCACTCTCATTCGGTATGGTAAGTTCTGACCAATTTATGGGCCTGGTTACCACTAATAATTATATTACACTAAAGGAAAATAAATCGTCCTCAAAGAATTCTTGTTAATTCTGAATCTAATTAACTAAAACAAATTCAAAACTATCTATTATAACTATTATTCTAACCTATCCTAATCATGAGCTTTTGTAAAAGGTTATACATAGTATTAAATGGTATTGTTGATTATAGAAATAGTTCATGTTAACAACAATATGTTAAAACAATAATGAAACATATATAAATCATAAATAATTATTAATTACACCTGCAACATCACCATTGTATCCATAAGTAATCAAAAATGAATTTGAGTTTATTAAAACACATAAATAGTTCATATGAAATACCATTCAAGAAACCAATAACATCAATTGGAAATGTAGAGAAGTCTCATTACATAATTGAACACATTCATAGTCGCAAAAATTGTATTTTTTCCTTTATTCCATCAAATAATAGTATCACCAATGTTACAATGGAAAAAAATCATTTTCTCATTCAATGGCCTTCCTTTTATAAAATAAGGAAGACCTTTCAAATTCTACAACTATTGATCTTTACAGAACTAAATTGTTTCATCTTACTTCTTTTGTCATGTTATACAATTCAAATTTCCTTTACATCTTCATTAGTAAATATACAAATACTCACAAAATTTTTAAGAAGGCTTTTTAGTAGCCAAATTTTCTTTGTATGAAGTCTATAGGTCATAACACTTGGAAATTTCTTTGACCTTTCTTTAGTTTACACTTTTCCATCATACATTTTTATATCCACTCTTTGTTCCAAATCCCTTTGCACCTTTTTTTAATGTAATCATCATCCATGGTGGCCAACTTTATTGGTTTTATAAGGTGGTTGTTTAGAATACCCTTATTGATTTAATTCATTTGTTCAATGGTCTATTTTCTCCCATCCCTTCTCTGCTCCACTTCTAATATCCTAAGCTTTCTAGGGACTACGTGATTCAGTTCATCCATCACTGGAATTTTGAACTGTTATAGGAGGTCATCTAATGCATTCCATAATTTGAAGAAAATTTTGGTGGTAGTTGTTGGCAGAGGGGCAAACCCGGGGTTCAATGCTACAACAACACACCAACAAAACCCTAACTACCGACCCTTTCAGCAACACCTGTGAGCAGATGAAGTTTCACCTGAGGTAGAGGCAGGGGTGTTTGCAAGACTCAAGTGTCTACAACCTTAGTTGGGACACAGATCTGTGATTGTACTAAATAAAGAAATTAGCACCTTCAGTTCTTTAACATGCAATTATTATCTACTTCCCTGATAAAATAGAGCCTCGTAGTATTCATAATAATCTACCATATACAAGCACTTAGCATAAGTAAAATAGGTCAGATGTAACTGATCAAGCACTGAGCATACTCATGTACATTAGATCTAACATTCTACACATCATTAGCACTGAGCATAAGCAGATCTATCTAATCATCTCAAAGCACTAAGCAAAGAATACATAAACACATTCAGGAAAGCACCAAGCAAGATAACATAATGTTTATGTGGTTCACCCCTTTCCTGGGGCTAATTCCACCAACTCTTCTTCTTTATTGCCTTCAGTCAATATCTTATAGAACAAAGCCTCAAACCCTTACTCTGCACAAGATAAAATATCTGCGTAGCTCGCTAGATCCTTCTTCCTCATGTTACAACTACTTGCACTCAGCTCTGCAAGTCTCTTACAATCATGCACAAAGCATCAAAAACCCTACTTGCACTTAGCATACATTCACATCACTTAGATATAGCACTTCGCTTTTCATTCATCTCCTCCTCCCTTCCTAGCCTAGGAATCTATTTATATATAGAAAATAGGCCTAAACATGGGTAAACACATGGGCCGACATCCCTTTCTCATTACATATTCCCAAAAACCCAAAAAAAGGCCCAAAAGGGGGCCGAGATCCTGTGATCTCCGCTTCATCTTGCACTCCTCCTTAGATAGGCTATCGAAGTCCCAAAATAGGTCAACATGACCAAGAAACTCCCAAAACTTGGTCAAGGGCCAACAGGCCCCCAACACTCACCTGTGACTCATCCCAAGTCACTCTGGTCTGAGCAGTTATGCCTCGAATGCCTCGAGCTGGTCCTGAGCTACTTCGACTTGCTACTTTGTTGTGGCCTCTTGCTTGGTGAACTCCTGGATCACTGGATCGTTCACTAGTCCTTCTAGGTGTTGTTCTATTGTGAGGACGACCTGGTCTAGCTCTTCTCCTTGGCTCTCGACCTCTGCAAACAACAGACATGCCTTGTCTTGCATAGGTTGAATTCATTGAGTGACTTCCATCACTTTGTTTTGAAGCATATGAATTTGTTGATGAGCTGTGCATTGTTCATGAGATCTCTTCATTCTATCTGGGTTATGCGAGGTGTGGCCTGGATGGCTACCTTCAACTAGTTATAATACGTGTGGAATATGACATTTGATTGCCACTGCTTGTTCATGTTGTTGGAATACCACAACGTACTGAACTTCATGTCCAATGGTTCAAAGGGCTCGACATCCGGGAAGGTTGCACCTTCTGACATCTCCCATGCAATGAAAGCGATTAATATGAGTAGTCAGCTAAAATGGAACTCGTACTCTTGGTCTTGCACTTCCTTGTAGTCCATTTCTATCTGGTTCACCAAGTATTTGGCCCAATTCATATGTAGGCCCTCCGTGCACTTCCCTGTGAGGTCGACTACAAATCCGGTTACTTGGGTCGGTCGGTTCTTGTAAACTAGCTTGCCTGCAATTAGCTGACAGGCAAGGTGCATTGCGTCGATCTGGATAGAGGCTACCTTGTAGCCTCGTGTTTCCGTCTCTACATCTCCATATGTATCCTTTATCCTCTAGGAAAGAGCATGATCTGCGGTCTTTCCTAGGTAGAAATCATGTGGGTCGGGGCCCTGCATGCTTAGCCCTGTGATCCGATTGATCAAAGTCAGATCCACTGTGATGCGGCGGTTCAACCATAAGTATCCTCCATGATAGAAGGACATCAACAACTTGACACACATGTTCACTTCTTGATGCCTCCTAAAGTGAGGAATCTTCATTACATTAAGTAGGGTTGACTGCGCAAGGTTCTGGGTCCATGATTGAGCGATAATATTGGAGTTATTTCCTTTGGTTCGTGTCAGATATTTATGAGGGGAGAGCATACTATAAACCTTCCTGTCGCCGAGGTTGAAGTCACTGAACTTCAATGCAGTGAACTTATCTTGGTCGGCATGAACTGTGCACACTTGTTTTGGAAGGTACATAGTGATCAAAGCATACTCAAATTCACGGGGTACACTATCACGATTGATGGCACCACTCAGAGGTGGTATATAAGCAGATAGAATGCTCGGAATCAACTTAGCATTCACAATATCGTCTATGTTCTTAGTGCGCTTCTCATTGGCTGGCCGGGATGGACCAGATCGAGTAGTGGAAGGAGAGACCTGCAGTCCTCTCATCGACTATGCTTGTACACCTATATACAACCCTCACTTGAACATGACTCTCTCTATCATCAAGTCGATCAGAACTTGTTCAACGAATTTCTCTGCAGTGCTCAATGCTTCCGACATATGCACTCAGGATAAATAATTTGTGGCATCGGGGAACAACTCAGACACGACAATGAGATAAAGAATGATAGCACAATCATCACTTTATAAACTCGACTTAGGCTATGGGCTCGAATTCTCGATTTGGAAAAAGTGTTCTTGGTGCATGGTGCGATGAGATAAATAGGTAATTAAACAATGGTTGGATTGCAATGAGTATGAGCCTCCATTAACTCCTGTTCGATCTGTTATGGCGTGGTCCAATGGTCAAATGACAAACCTTTATTTCTTTTTTTTCTATTCGGAGTGGAAGTTGAATGGATATATCGACCCCAACGACTATATTGCTTCGTCATGGCAAAGTGCCATGTGTCTCTATTCTGATATCTTGGCGAAGCTCCAATTCTGCAATTTTTCTTTCCGTGAGGTCTCCTCTAGAACCTCCTGTAACCTTTCAGTATTAGCCCTTTTCTTTCTTAACTTTCTAGCCTTCTTTGTTAAGAACCAAATATCAATATAGCATAGAAAATCCTCAGAAAAAGTACTCAATGCCTTGAAAAAGAGATAATTTCAGATAATAAGCCTCTTCGAGGGGGAAACCTCCTTTTACACCACTTAAATGTTCAAGTGCAAGATGATTCAAAATGAAAATGTCTCCTTGGTATATATAGGAGACTAGGAGGTATAATTACAACTAATGGCCTAAAGCCGACATAAATAAAATAACATTACTAATATAATATGCCCCAATTAAGGGGTAATGAGCCAATATTAGGGCTTAACATGCCCCTCCCCTTGAGACAAGCGTTGTCCACAATGATTGAGTAACTTTGGATGCTTATGTATAAAAGACTCATCTTCCCAAGTGGAATCTTCAGCCGGTAGTTTCCTCCATTTAATGAGATACTCTGAAATGGATCTATTCCTCAGCTGGCGAATTCTTGTGTCAGTGATGGCTTCAGGCTCCAATATGA
>ML799083.1:182425-250512 GCA_009831015.1 Picea engelmannii | reverse complement strand
GTTAGTTTATTTTGTTGATTTACTATTTAAAAGACATCTGATGAATGAAGAAATCCATAATAAGATCTCTGGATGCACTACTGATTTCATAAGAATATACAACAACTGATCTCTATAAAGTAGACTAAGATTTTTCAGTGAAACAAAACGTAAAAAGGGATTGATAGCTCAAATATTGATTCACCCCCCCCCTCTCAGTATTTTCCAACATGGAAGAATAAGGTTGTGAGAAGATGGTTTTTCAGAGGAACAAGATTGCAAGAAAATGAACTTTAAGAAGAATAATATTACGGGAAGACATTTTTGGAGGATTTCCTTTGAAAAGAAGATTTTTTGGGAAAATACTTTCGAGAAGAGGATTTTGAAGAAGTGAAGAGTGACCCATTTGAAAAAAAAACCCGAAAAAGATTCTTGAAGGAATATTTGAAGGTGTTTCACTAGGAAAAGTGTTAAATAGATACTTAAGAAGGGAAAGGAATGGATAGAGGTTAATGGAACCTAATTAATTTATATAATATATACAAATATTCTATAATTAACACGATTAAAATCCTTAAATAAATATAAATCAAACACTTAAGTCGAGAAAATATTTGTGGCAAAAAACTTGTGGGAAGAATAATTCGATAACTTAGCATTTTAACGGATACATCTCATGAAGAAAACCCAAAAAGGAATGTGGATTTCAAGTTGTGGGAAGATCATCACAAGGCTAATTCACCACCCTAATGAAAAAAATTCAAAAGGATTGTGAGATGTTGACTTCAAGAAAGTTATGTATATTTTGTGACCCCGATGAGAAAATATTTCTAGTCTAAGTCTGATAGGATTGTGGGGTACAATTTTCAAGACAAACAAAAGGGCATGTTGTATTGAAACTCTCCCAAAAAAAAAAAAAAGGGTGACCCTTCTAGGCTTGTAGGATGTGGGGTTTAGAAAAAACACAAAACCGTGTTAAATTTGCATTCTGACGAGAAAATCCTAAAAAGGGAAACCCGTTATGCTTGTAGCTTATGGGTTTCGAGAAAAAACATGAAAATTTTAACTTATCATTCACACAAGGAAAAATCGAAAGGGAAGGCCTAAGAGGCTTGCATCCTTCAGGTTTCAGAAATATATAAATTCGCTTTTTGAATGGGAATTCCAAAATATGCAAGTCCAATAGGATTACAGATTGGGAATTGTTATGCAATCAATAGGTGCATGATCATGAAACCTATTTGGACATAATTTGAAATCAGATGAATCTAAAGTTATCTTTGATGAAAATGGATTAAATGACCCGATCATTCATCAAACAAATTGATGTCATGAAATTGGGAATATAAAAAAGGGGTCATAAGTGAACAAGAGAAAAATACCATCTTCTATAAATAATACAAGATTTCTCAAACCTAAGGAAATACTCTTTTCCTTCATATATTATGTATAAATTTAGTAAGGGGCCCATTTAATTTCCCGAAAATAGGAAAATTTAATCAAAGTCATTGCAGGCACAAAATAAACATGATGTGAACATAATTACCATCAACATAATGTCAAAAAATGTTTTCACCAATATTTTGTGAGAACAATCACCATGATCATAATTCCAACAAAGGTCACCATCAACATTATGCTATCATATCTTGCCATCTAAATTTTTGAACCATTCTCCCATTAGCATAATACGCCAATAAAACTTGCCATATAAATTTTCAAACCATTCTCCCATCAACATAATGTCAATGGAGTCATCATCAACATAACATGAGTGAAGTCACCTTCAATATAACATTAGCATAACTTATCATCCAAATTTTCAAATGATTCTCATATCAACTTAATGTTAGTAGAGTCCCCTTCATCATAATGTGAGTAGAATAATCAACATAACAACAACATAAAATTCCATCCAAATTTTCAAACCATTATCCCATAAAAATAATTCAACGAACTCACCAACAACATAACCAACATAATTCCATCACAACTTTTTATCCAAACTTTCTAACCATTCTCCCATCAACATAATATGCCAAAACAACTTGTCTAAATTTTCAAACCATCCTCTCATCAACATCATCTTAGCAAATTCACCATCAACTTAACACAATCAAAGTCACATCAACATAAAATTAACATAACTTATCATCCAAATTTTTAAATCATTATCCTATCTACATAATGTTAGTAGAGTCACCTTCAACATAATGTGATTAGAATTATTATCAACAAAATGTCAGTGTAACTTGTCATCCAAATTTTCAAACCATTTTTCCATCAATGTAATTCAACTATTTAGTCACCATCAACATTAACTTAAGTGAAGTCATCACTATCAACACAAAGCCATCATAAGTTCTCATCCAATATTTAAAATCAATCCCTAATCAAAATAAAATTTGTTAGTATAATCACCATCAACATAATGTCATCCAAGATACCATCAACATAACTCAACATAAATTGTCATCCAAAATTTCAAACCATTCTCCCATTAACATAATACACCAACACAACTAGTCATCAAAATTCTCAAACCATTCTCTTATCAACATAATGTCAAGGTTGCCACCATAAATATAACACACATAGGGTCACCATCAACATAACATCAATATAACTTTTTATCCAAAATTTCAAGTTATATTATTATATCAACATAATACTAATATAGTCACCTTCAACATAGCATCCAGAGAATCACTATAAACATAATAACAACATAAATTGTCATCCAAAATTTCAAGTTCCATTCTTCTATCAATGTATTATTGATAACTATGAGACTCAAAATAATGATATTTTTTGGATTGATAACTCATCTGATTATCACCAAACCACTACAAGGAGAACACCTTCTAGCGAAGGTTTTTAGTGTTACAAAATTTGGTAAAATTTCAAAAAAAATCCACTACAACCTCCTCTATTGGTTGCAGAGGTTTTAGCAGATGTTCCATATAACTAAAAAAAATTGGACGGTCAAAGGTTGTAGCAAAGTTTTTTTTTCAGTGTTGTTCTTGTCAAAACCACCTGTGTGGTATTAACAAACACACACTAGCGTGTTACTATAATAAAACGCATCGATACTTTATTATTATAAAAATCCATTGGATATTAATATAATATAAAAATACCCCAATGTGTTTATAGCTATTGTGCACTGGTTCCACCTTTTTCATTGTATACATAGCACTGATGCTTTTATAATTTCTATGCATTGGTGCTGCCTTGTTTTCATATGAAGCACTGGTGTGTTTTAGGATTTGTTCTCCCTGGTGCATTTAAGTTATAGTTAGCATTAGTGCGATCAATTTATCCTGAGACAAAATGCATTTAATATAGCACATGCCCTGGTTCCTGTGTAATTAGTATGTACCAATATCTGTTTTATCCCATGCACTGAAGGGTAGTTAAATTTCGAATATTTGAGGTGATACGTCAACACCATTATTTTTAGTGTGCATCGATGTGTATATTACAGTAAAGGCACCAATGCGTAAATAATATTTAGAATCCAGGTGTGTAATAAAAAACTTAATGCACCAATATGTAAAATATTTTTAGTGCCCGGTGTATATTTCAAACATGAGCACCATACAATTTTGAAAAGACAAATATTATTGTATGTTATATCGTTTATAAAATGGTGTGTTTTATCAATAGTACACACCCGTGCGTTATTATAATTAATATGAACTAGTGCATATGACTCCTCAAAATGCATCAATGTCTATATTATGCAATACACCATCTAGTGAGTTCAAAATAATACAATGCATTAATATGTATATATTTTAATTCATTTTTTTTTTTAATTTCAATTAATCATTTCAAAATAAAATACTTTTTTATAATGATATTGTTTTATATTTTTGTTATTACATTTCGATATAATGATTGCATTAATGTGTTATTGAACCAATTAAACCTCTATTATTTGTAACAATGTAAATCATTCACATATTAATTATTTAGGAACGTGACATTTTACAACATTCGACAATGCAATGAAATAAGAAACTTATTTTATTATATATGAATAAGAGACCCATATTCATACAAAAAGGGACAACATAAAGGTACAATACAATAATAAATTTGCAACCAATTTGTAATTGTTACACTTATTGGTAACATGTCCATATGCAATTGGGACAATATGTTGAGTACATTAAACATAATCCCTAATTTTCAGAGACAAATATTCCAAAACATACAACTTGCAGTAACATTCAATTATATCGATTTTCATTCATCAGTTGAAATGTTGACATTGCTCAATCTATGTGCATGCCTCATTTATTCATCATTTGTAGGTGATATTGTACTTTGGTTTTTTAACATAATGTTTTATTGATCAACATGTTTTTTATGTTCCGCCTCTTCATCTTCCATCTACAAACATAGAAATAAACTGCAATAAGTATATCTACGTTTATATATATAGTAGAATATACATGATTGTGTAAATCAAAAAACATACCTTAGCACCAAGTCTTTCATAAAAAATAAACATTCTTTCGAAGCCATGATTCATGAATTCTCTCGAAATCTCCTATGTTGGTTGCATTACATACTTTGTTTCCTACATGTTTAATACAACATGAAAAATCACAGTCGATATAATCAATATAATTTTTTTTTTCTAGTAATTATAAAAGGGAAGTTAAACAACATATCTACTTACAATTTTTTCAATTAAACCTTCATTCTTCAACATATACTCACAACCCATACTTAAACCAATGTTTATAAATTCATGGGTTGACTCCTCTTTGTATGTTATCACCTAGTAGAAGACATCCATGGACAAGTGTAAATTAATTATTTAAATATAAAGATCATAGAAAACATGAAATATTAAGAAAGAACAAAAACGTAATTACTCACAAAGTTGGTGATCAACCCTTTTATTCCCCGTCGTCATGTCTTATGTGTTGAATGGAATTTAATTTCTTTTATTTTCTACAATAAAACAATTGAAAATCGTTATTTCACGCGATACTTAAATTCAATGTACATAAAAAGAATAAATAAATGATTACTTACCTCTTATGCACATTGTAGTTGGGATGGCTCCTCTTGTGACACAATTATGTTCACTTCTTTTAAGATCTTCTTCTACATTTTTTTGGACATCCCTACTGACATGTCTTGGTTTTCCCCTTGGAATTTTCAACATATCCCTGACAAAAAAAGACATAATTTATTTTTATTTTTTTCGTTTATTTATTTTTTATAAATAAGATTATGATGCATATGTTAACATCATTTGCACCAGGGCATGAACAATATTTATACACACTGGTGCAACAACCACACATATACGCACCAATACAATATAACAATGTTGTTGTGAAATTGAAAACGATTTAGAAATTTTTTATTCATCTGGTGCTTTATGAATTAAGAAAAAAATCACTTTCTAAGTACTTTTTACGCACCGTCAAGTAGTGAAAAATTTAAGAAATGGTGATTTCCATAAAAAATAAAAAAAATCCCATTTTAAACTCAACATTGCGATTTATAAACAATGTGCCCCGATCCATATTTAGATAAAATGCGCACCACTGACCATGAAAAAGGTTTTTTTAATAATATTTCTAATTGAAATAAAGAAGTGTTGTTTACAAACAAATACACGCCAGCACATTTACTTTATACAAAGTGCATCGATCACCTCAAAGGTGTTTAAAAAAAACGACAACAACATGATAGTTTGGGATCCAATGCAATGAGTAGTTGCATTGCAACGGATATGAAACACCCATATATAAATAAACAAACCCTATAAATAAATTGTTCTTAAAAACATTCTTCTTGTGAAATATAGAAGGAGAAAGAAAAACATAGTAAGGAAATTAGGGCTTCCAATACTAAAGGTAACTATGAAATCCTTTTCTTTGTTTGAGAATGCACTAAAAATTATTTGAATCAAATAGGAGAATGATTAAGATTATTAATAGAATGAAATCATATACCTGAAATTTCTCCTTTGCAGATTTCTATGTGATTTATAGTAATCCCCTTGAATTTGGCTCTTCAAAAAAAATCCACCCACTCTAAAGTCTTTGTTGATAAATCTTTATTGTACAAATATCCTTTCTAAATTTTGGAAAAAAAATAAAAATAATGAATTGGGTTTTCCTTTATAAACACAAAAACTCAAATTCCCACTCATTTTTTAGTTGTATATTTTAGTGCATTGATGATAAATGTGTGCACAAGGTTTTTTTTAAGTTACATTTTAAGTGTGTTACACCGTCAGTAGCGCACCAATGTAGTGTGTACGTATAACACATCGATTTATTTTTGTAATAAGTTTCAAAATATTGATAGTAAGCGCACCTAATTGTTTTTAACTTCCCTCAATCGATGCGCTATACAATTTGAAATGCACCGGTGCAGTGTGTAAGTAATAATGCATCGTAAGAAAATTAATTTTGCACAATGAAAATGCAAACATATGTATTTAAATTTTGTGGAGCAAATAACATAGGTCAATCTTCGGTGCTTCTCTCAATTACATGCACTGGTGCATTTGGTTTATCCATACACACTGGTCACATTTATATGATGAAGCACACCATTGGGGGAGAGAGAGAGGGAAGGGAATAAAATGAGTGAGAGAGGGAGGGGCATACATATTGAAGGGGAGAGAGGGGTAAATGAAGGAGAGAGAGAGATGGGATAGGGAGAGAAGGAGAGGGAGGGAGAGAGCCAACAAGAGAAAGAGGGAGGGAGGTAGAGAAATGTAGAGAGAGTGAGAGGGGAGAGTGGGGTTGAGAGAGAGAGAGAGGGGGTGTGAACATGAAATTCATATTTTCTATGTTCAAGGAGGATATTTTCAGGATTGAGATTTCATGTATAGTTGGGTGGAAAAAATATTGTAGAAAAACCAAAGATTTTCTAAGTGTGATGTCAAGTTATAAAAGTTATCCAAAGATATCTTTAAAGTTAAATTGTTTTATGCTACCCAAGATGATGGTTTAGCTCAAATGAAAGAAAAAAATAATTATAATATCAAATGGCCAATTCTTCAAATTCCAACTCATTATGTATCTTTGGAACTCTTTCAAGTTATCTCATGCTAATTACAGTACATCTAGATTTTATCGATAATTCATTTATCTCGTTGAATTTATTTTATGTATACAGGTGAAATTTAATAATTGTTCATTGAATTTTGTAGGATAAAAATTCAGGATGGAGTTCATATGCTCAAGATATTCCCGTGGTCCCAAAATTTTGCAAGCTCTTATCATGAGAAAAATACCACAAGAATATGTTTGATGAAAATGGTCGACTTCTTTATCCTACCAATCCTAACTTACCATGTTGCACTGACCATCCTAGGTCAACGATATTGCACTGTGAATTGGATCTCTTTTATATAGACAACCTTGTAGAGAATAAGAAAAAGATGATTGCATAATTGTATTTTTGGATTTTCAATGGAACTAAGGTATGTGTATTTCTTAATTCAAATTTTGTTTTATAAATGGGTTGGTTTCATGTTTATTATCGGGGAAAAAATGTCAATGCTTCTAATAAGTGTTTGGTATAATGTTTGAACATATTAAAAGTATTATGTTACTAATATTATCAATGTAATGTTCAATATTTTTACAATCAGGATTATGATGATGAGCGACTTTTCCACCATCTACTGTTGCACCCCACTATGATGTCAAGTCCTGAGATTGATACTAAATGAAAAAAACTTGAATAGGAAGCATGGTTTAAACAACCATCTATCCAATTCCCACTATGTATTGAGTCACTAATTGAAAACCTCGACCGTAACACTAGTTCTTCACATTTTGGGGATGAAGGCAATGATATAGAGGTTGATATGGATGATTTATTATGGTATACCCAAGCCATGGAGGGAGTGTTGATAGATGCATTTTGGAAAAATGAATTTGGGATGACATTGATGTCATAGATACCTTCTATGAAAGCCTAAAATGTGCTTCCACCACCCCTTTATTTGGTCCAATACAGGGGTCTACAAGGTCTACCCAGCTAGGGAGAACAATGTTACTGTACAACTTGAAAACAATGTATGGTATGTTAGACACATGTTTCTCAACACTTTTGAGATAAATAACCATTAAGTCCCCTAATTGTTTAAGGAATCTTGTCACAAAATACAAGAATAAAATGGTTGATTTTGTTGAGACGTTGGAAAGTGGTCCCCTTGTGTTTGTGAGCTTGTAAACACATGTGGAAAGTACTTTGTACCATGTACCTTATGTCTAATTTCACTTTGACTTAGGAGATTTAATTCAAAAGTGAAATTTGGTCATTTTAGCCTAAAATGACAATTAATTCACTTTATGTGTGAATTGAGGGACATAAAGTGAAACTATGGAAACTTAAGTAAAGTAGGTTTTGAGTTGAGATTATTTTGAGATGATCTCAACCATTGATTAGGGATGGGATGAGATGATCTCATCCACTCATATTTTAGGTTTCCTTATGCTTTCTTAAGGAGGGAGCAAGGGAAAATGAGAGTTTATTATTCCTTGTTATGTTCACCAAGAGATTTGGGAGAGGATCATGAGGATGATATTGGATGCATTGAGTGAGGAAAGCTTGGTTGCCCACATTCATGGTGGTAGCTAGAAATCTTAATCCTTTGTTTATTTGTGGAGCTAGTTCTTGCTAGGAGGAGGGCGTACAACTAGCAGGGAGGACTTACAGAGGTTAGTTTTCCTTGAGGATAGTTTCAGTAGAGATCTACAACACATATTTAGAGTACAGTGGGAGGGTTTCTCCATGAGAGCTTCCAGTTGGCAGAGAGCTTCATTTCAGTGGTTTTAGAAACTTGTGAGGAGGGTGCACCATCGTAAGGCACATCTTCTTCATTTGGACTTGTGTTTTATCTTGGTTCAAGATTTTATTGTATCATGTCCATCTTTTTATTATACTTGTTGTATTCCACATTTATACACTCAGATTCCAAACTAGTTTTCCCCGGGGGGGGGTTTATCTAGGGTCATGTTGACCAAAAATACATGTGTTCAATTTCATGTATGCTAGTGTTTAGAACAACATTATTTCATCTCTAAAAGATATCTAGGTGTGTTATATAGATTATGGTATGCATGTGATAACATCTTGTGACAAAACTACATGCTAGAACACCTTAATGACCTATATAACCGTAACAGAACAACAAAGAATTTATTGAACAGATTGTTGTTATAAAACAACAACAAACCCTTGTTTGACAGTTGAAACTTAGAGACAAATTGAGGTCAAAGACAAGCCTAGTTGGCAGCTTTCTAGGACTTGGAAAATCTTCATGGTATTAGAGCTTGGTGGTTGATTTCTGCTGAGTTTTGGACAGCATATTGTGGGACTATTTTAGACACCTTTTGGGAAGATTTTGTGGGAAACCATTGGCAGATTTTAGTGGTAGCTTGTTGGTATAATTTCTGTGGATATTTGTAGAGCAGTTGGTGGACATTTTGTCAGTCTCTTTTCAAAACTACATGGTAGGAGTGAATTTGATTTTTCACGACCTCTTTTCATACCTATATTGCGACGAGTGAGGTCAATGTTCATTTTCATATTTTCACACCTTTGTTGATAGGAGTGAGGAAATGGTCCTTTGCAGTTGCAACATTAGTTTGAGTGCAGTCTACAATGATGTCAACATCTCATATGCATGTGGAGGATAGGCTAGTTGGAGATAACAATTGGTCTCCATGGAAGGTCAGGATCGTATTTGTCTTAGAGGACCTCAAACTATGGGATATAGTTGAGGGAGTTGTTCCTATTCCACTTTCTACTGCTCCCATATTGTTAGTATAGTTAAAGAAGAGGAACATCAAGGCAAAGAGGACAATGTGTGATGTAGTGAGGGATCACATCATTCCCCACTTGACTGGGAAAGCCTATGCATTTGAGATGTGGGAATCTCTTTGGAATCTTTACCAAAGCTCTAACCAGAACCGAAAGATGGCTCTATATGATCGACTCAGGGGAATTTGTATGCTCCGGGATGGGTTAATTACTTATTTCCTTGGTTGATACACCCATATCAGAGATGATTTTGGAGCCATTGGAGAGGTAGTGGACCCATAATCTATGGTGAGGACATCCTTAAACAACTTCACCAAACCATGGGGTCCATTTGTTCATGGCATTGTTTCCAGAGAGATCATGCCCACTTGGGAGAGATTGTGGGATGATTTGGTTCATGAGGAGACTAGAATTATATCAGAGGCTTCTGGAAAACAACAGAGAGTGTAGGGTGATGAGGATATTTATCTTTGGACAAAGGGAAAGAAGAAGACCATTCGGGGAGGTCGGAAGGGTCCCAAGTTTGGGGCCCCACCATAGGGAGGAGAGAGAAATAGTGGGAAAAAGAGATATATGAGATTAGTGATATTCTTTTCTTGTAGAAAGATGGGTCAATATGCAAGACAATGTCCCAAGAAGAAGAAGAAGCAACATGATGTTTCAACAATGACAACATAGGAGCTTGAATTCGATGAACAGTTTGTGAGAGAGTGTGCATTCATGACTACTTTGTTTGTTTTTACACCATCTAGCATCAGGTGGGGAGATATATTTGAGGAGGACCTACTGACTCATAGTAGTTATTAAAAGAGAGCTCAGACTCATTTTCCATGGACACCATCATCATGGGTGACTGGTCCACTCGGGACAACTTCAGTTTCATATTTTTCGAGACAGAGGGTTGGTGCAGGGGCTTCAAAGCATCATAGATTGATGAGGAGAAGGGATTGGGCACCACAGAGGCTTGAGGCTCACTTTTCTACGGAGACAGGAAAATCTGATTTTGGTTCCTCTTCAGGTGGAAGCTACTTGGCGAGAGGTCAAGTTGAGGATCTTGTTGAGATGCCGAGATGTAACATCCCTAGCCACAAACAGGATGGGAAACGTCACTATAGGATGTCTCTCTTAACTCTGATACCAATTTGTAACATTTATATGCATGCATAACTAACACAATTAACAATTACATCACTCTGCTCATGCCACTTATTCATGCAGAAATAATACTAAATTTTTTGTCTCTATAAGCATATAGACGACATATTCTAGCCATACACATATTAATGTGAAATTAACAGTAAGCCTACACATAGATCATATACATGCATTACTCATCAATTATAACACATGTGGAATTGTCTCTTCGAGGCGGGCATACCCATGCTCGGGATGAAATAAATCATGGCTGCCAATCAAATACATTGCAAATCCATGTCATATAACTATATAAAGTGTAGCCACAAGAAATACATAGCAGATCTACATATCAAAATCAAAGATATACATGTATAGTATCCATATTCAAGAAGTCGATGATGCTTGATGGCTGGAGATGAGGTCTTTAGAGCTCAAGTAACAATATCAAGATATTCAAAACTCAGGTAGGAGTGCAATATGAGTGTATGAATTCACTACCCAGAGGTCTTCGACGACTCATCCGGGAAAGACAAGAGGATCTCGATGATTAGGCAAAGAAGTTCATTGATTTCAAACAAGGGCTTGATTGGACTTTGGGATGGTCAGGCATGAGGTCAAGAGACAAACTGTAGAAAGGCCAACTTAGGCTAGGTGAAACTTCCCTTGGACAAGATCAAGAAAGATGATCAGACTCAGGTATCATGACATTGACATAAGTTTACGATGAAAGAGGCAACACAAACTCTCCATGTGTTTGGAAGAGTAACCAAATGGAGGAGGACACAACTCTATGTAGAGAGAACAAATTATTAAGGTCATATTATATCACAATGTTTGATGACAAACAAGAGGATTTTATTTGTCCAAGGGTGACTCATTATGCTGCCAAAAAATAATATATATTTCCGGTCCCCTCTTTTTGGGTTTTTTTATTTTTATTTTTTTCTTTTTCAATTTTTTAAAGATCTTGAAAAATAATAAAAGAATTCTATGTTACAAAGGAGGAACGAGTGTCACAAGCATACTAGTTCCAAGAACAAGGAACACATTGATGCTCATAGAAAGGAGACATGTGTGGGAAAAGGACACTCGGGGAAAATTCCTCCATGGGTCAAGGTGTCAGGTCGCAGAGGCAAAGTGATACAAGGATTGTGTATAAGGCATGCTTCAAAGGTTCATTTGAGAGAAGCATAGATTCGACATCAGGCCAAAGATGCAGATATGCAAATGTGATTAGCAAGACATGATGAAACCCCCTTCAATGTATTTTTCACGAGCCCAAAGAAGGTAAGCTCGATAGTTTTTTCACGTTTAGAGAGTCTAAAAAAAACGTAAAAGAAGACTCCACTGGGGTACCCTTTTTAGAAGTAGTCTAGTCGGTTCGAAAAAGGGATAAAATTGCACCAAAAATACGTCTATTCAAAACCATTTTAACGAGTGTGACATAGACAAGATCACTCGACAATCTTTTCAATTTTAAGGAGTCTGAAAAGAGATTAACTATGGACTCATGACCTTTTTCTATATTTAGTCTCCTTAGCTAGAAAAAGTATAAAATTTACTTAGGATAACTCTCCCGGAGAGACGAATCTCCCAAGTTGTACCTTTTTCCTCCTTAATCCACATGCTAGAAAAAGGGGTAAAATCATGCCAGTAGATGTTCTTTTGTACCAATTTAACGAGTGTGAAGGAATACGGTCACTCAATGGTATTTTCAATTTTAGGGAGTCTGAAAAGAGATTAACTATGGACTCTCTGGGGTATGTTCTTCTGGACCAATTTAACGAGTGTGAAGGAACAATGTCACTTGATGATATTTTCAATTTTAGGGAGTCTGAAAAGAGCTTAACTATGGACTCCGTGGGGGTTCATTTTTCATAAATTTAGTACCTCAGGCCTGCAAAAGGGTTAAAATTATACCTGAGAATACTCTTATAGCGAACCGAAGCTCCTAGAGTATACCTTTGTTCATACAAATGACCATCCGAAACAAAAAAGGGGTAAAATACTGCCAGACAAACGTGTCTTCAAGTTTTAGTTTGGCAGGCATGAAGGACAATAAGATCACTCAAAAATCTTTTCATATTTAGAGAGTCTGAAAAGGGCTTAAAGAAGATTCCAAGAGGTTACTTTTCTCAGTTAATCCAGACAAGATTGAAAAGCATAAATGTAGTCTCGTCGGATGTTTCTTTCGGATCTCAAAGAGAGTTTGAAAGACAACAAAGCATGCTCATTTTTGGTAGTCCTGAGGGTGAGGCCTAGAGGGATGATGCATCATACGAATGAGGCTCAAACTTGTAATCATGACAAGACTAACATGGACTCTCAAGCCTAAATTCATTGGTGACTACATGGATGCCAAAATGCAACACGGATCTATCTAGGGAATCCATGTAAAGGTAGGCTCTACCACCTAATCACGACACTTCTAAAACAACAAATATGGTTCTGTGTCACACTTCGGAGGGATCGATCCTATGGAAAAGTGGAAAAGACAAAGAGATGTAGAAAATGGAGGTGGAATCCTAACTTATATGAAAAAAGTTGGAAAAACGACTTTTACCAAAGGACCTTCAAAAAGTGACCCATCTCCCAAAAAATTTACCAAACTAAAATTGAAGTGCATTGTAACATCCAATAAGAAATTCAAGAACCACATTAAATGATTTTCAGGCCAGAAGAAACGACAAAAGGGTTCGAAAAAGTGGCAAAGAAGGGCCAAAAAAGTCTATAAATAGAAGTTGACAACTCATTTTCACCATTGCAATTTGAAAATTAACCAGAAGGTTAAAAAGACCCCTTTTCTAAAAGACTTGATTCCGAGAGCTTCAGAGGATGAAACAAACTTTCACTCAGACCAAGTAAGCATAAAATTATCCCTCTTTCATTTCAATACTTCAATTATGCATTGCTTTTATTTTTTGAGGGGGCACACCCTCTTAAAAAAGGGCGGCCCTATGTGTACGTGAGTTGTCCAAGGACAGGTCATGTATGAACGCAGGCAAAGAATAGTCTACCAACATACATATGCGACTATGTCCAATATAGACTGCGTACACCCTCAAAAGTATGAAAAAAATCAAAAAGAAAGAGTTAACTCCCCCTTGAACTTGTCACGCAACAAGATATATGTCCACTGGAGGGAGAGGGAACACGAGGAGATCGATGTCTTGGTCGATGAGGGCCTTGCTACCATTGTCGCGTTGAAACAATGTGGGCTATGGAAGTTCTACCAGTATTTTCTTATGAGGGCACAACCCAGGCTTCTAAATGCCCTAGTCGATTACTGGCACCCAAACACAGAGGATTTCATGCTTGAGGGGCAATCGTTGACTCCAATGAATGAGGACATATACTTTTTGACTGGCCTCTCGAGGAGAGGGGAACCAGTTAACCTATGCATGTTTCCTCTTGGGCCCTTCAACATTGTTGACTACATCAGTATGCATTGTGAGGCAGGCACTGAGAAAGTAGGTTCTCAAGTGCCTATCAGCAAGATAACCAACCTATCATTGAAGGTGATCCTACTACTCATTGGGCGAACCAATGGATCCATGACTGTCCACCAGGCCTCCTGGGCACACATGTATTGTGTCATGTAGTGCCTTGATGCACTCATTTTTTACTAGAGCACGACCATGCTTACTTGCATGAAGAGGCATCTTACAAAGTGTCGTGAGTGTAGAAACAAAAAATTTGAGCTCGGTACTGTTATATGCTCATTCTTCTTTGAGAGGGTACCCATCCTTAGTCTATGAGAGATAGTGCGAGGGCATGTGGCCTCCTTCCCAACAGTGTGTAGATGAGAATATTTTTGTCACAAAAGGGGGGAGGAAGGACCATAGAGGCCTTCAATGACACATTTTTTGACTGGTGGGAACATCATATTACGATAATAGAGGACTACCCCTATGCCAGAATTAACTTTTCTAGGGATCTAGACATGCCCGTACCTCTTGGAGAGGAGAGAGGAGAGATGGGTAGGTTTTTTTTAAAGTTATTTCATTTTTAGTTACTTTTTATTTATATCATTTTTATGTGTATCGGAGTATCTGACAACTATGTACCTGTTTTATGTACAGATGTGGGACCAGTGCACCCGACAGACTTCTCGAGGACTAAGCAGCATCCTTGACCAGAGGCAGTACCATCAGCAGTAGGGGGACCTCCATCCAGAGAGGCTGAGAGAGTTTTGAGATGGGTGGAGTGGAACCTCACCACACTCACATGTGAAGTTCCCATGGCCGAGATTGAGGATCTCCTGCCATTGATGCAACTTAATGTGGTTGGTGTGCCATGGACATGGTTCCAACTCATTCGGAATTTGGAAAATGTCGTTGTTCACTACAGCGGGGTCAATAGGCCCTCGGCTTAGATAGGATGGACCTCTTATGTGCTGAGGGAACTATTTTTGTATATTTTTGAGGGCATTATGTTGAAATTACTAAGACAACTGAGAGGGGGGGGGTGCATCGGTTGTTACTGTGATTAAACAATTTTAAGTCAATTAATCCATTTTTAATCTTTCTCCAAGTGACCATCAATATTATACAACATATGAACAACATAAATAATGAGCATCACTCACACATAAGATATACACAGAGATAGATTTTCACGAGGAAACCCATAAAGGGAGAAAACCTCTTCTTCGAAAATGATAGGTAGTCTTTTAAGTTCTGTACATCATCTATAATTAAGCACCAACTCAATGTGAGGCTACTACCTATGTTTTACAAGCTCCAACTTGTTTGAGAGCACCAACTCTATGGTTTCTCTAGCACCCACTAGAAGGAAGCACCAACTCCCTTAATGTTCCAACACCAACTGGATGGAAGCACCAACTTCTAGTTACACGGGCTCCAACCTGTATAACAGAGAACAATTGTTCTCCCTTGCACCACCTTGCCACCTTGGTTTTTTTGGCTGCAACCAGATGGAAGCTACAACTCCCTGTGTTCAAGCACCCACTTGAACCTTTGAGGAAAACATTCCTCCCTAACACCCTTATTACAAATAAATGATTGAATAACCAACAACACAGATAAATCAATTCTTACCACTTCTTCACTGTTCTACAATTATTCTCTGCTACACTATTCTTCTGCTCTATTCATACTTGGCTTGACTTGTTGTCTCTTTCTATCTGTTCTTTCTCTATCCTTCTCATCCTCTTTGATATGTGCACATTCTGCTCTCTTCACCTTTTCTCCTCTATTCAGCTTCTGTTCCTTATCTCTGAACTTTCTTCACACTACGCATACTGTAATTTTACCTTTCTATAGTTCAACTCATTTTTCAGTCAGAACAACCAACACCACACAATCACACTGTGTTTCTTTTATCCACTTCCCTCTTTAGTTACACCTCGAATCTCCTTGGGCAAAAATTCCTCAACAACTGAATTGCCAATCGTCCAAGAATCATGATTCCGTTTTTCTAACTGAATTGTAACTGAACAGTTAATCATGAAGAGAAACAATAACCCTTAGATCATATTCCTGATTAACTTGCACCATTGGATTATAAATTATGGGTCTCGCACTTACTCCATATGCCCACTGGATGTGACCACGAGCCTAAATAAAATGCCTTTCGCATTTCGCATTTTGGCAATTCTTGTGATGAGATATCTTTACACTCCATGTCACGATCCACGAAAATCCATGTCACAATCCTCGAAACTCCATGTTGTAATTTCGCATTTCGGCATTTTGCAATTTTGGAAATTCTTGTGATGAGATATATTGATGCTCCATGTCATAATCCCCGAAACTCCGAAACTCCATGTCGTGATCCCCGAAACTCCATGTCGCAATTTTGCATTTTGGCATTTTGTGATTTCGGCAATTCTTGTGATGAGATATCTTGACGCTCCATGTCACGATCCCCGAAACTTTGAAACTCCATGTTGCGATCCCCGAAACTCCATGTCGCAATTTTGCATTTCGACATTTCGCGATTTCGCATATTGCGATTTCGAGAGGTTAGGGAACCTCGTTCCTTTGACTTTCCAGTCAGTGAAATGATGATCTTTCGCCACGTGTCCTATGGACCCAACTGTCCATATCTTATCATGATTTCAAAACTTCATGGGCCTTATTTCATGATTTCGCATATCGCAAGTTCAGGAGGTTAGGGAACCCTGTTCCTTTGACTTTCTAGTCAGTAAAATGATGATCTTTTGCCATGTGTCCTTCTCGAAGATGGACGGTCCTCCTTCTTTTGGGATTTTGTAAGCCCGCTTCACCTTGCACTTTAAAGAACGCGCAGGTTCTCCTGGATCCAACGTCGGTTGAACCTTGGGCTCAGATCTGACACATGAGATATGTTCTCTTCTACTGTGCACTCCTCCTATCTGAATTCAGATCTGACGATCATCAAGAAATCTAAATGGGATCCAACGATCACTGTTGAACTTGCCATTATCGATGCGCTGCTGATCGTGATATTTGCCATCAACGACAAACACACATACTCTGCCTTTGTCTAAAAACATGCCAACAATCTCCCCCTTTGGCATTGATGGCAACCCCTTGAAGAACATCCAACTATACCGTTGTAGCATCCTTGAAATTACCACACTTTCTCCCCCTTTGACATCAATGTCAAAGAAGAAACACGCTCCCCCTGAGCTGTTGCAGTACATACTCCCCCTTTCAACTATGAGCATCTTAGAAATACAACAGATATTCAATAAGTACTCCCCTTGACCAGGTGAATAGATTAAATGAAAGAAGTTATAACCCCCAACTTTTGATGAAGATATCCAAAAGGGGTCATTGCTAATGGTTTAGTAAAGATATCGACGATCTATTCTGTGGAAGGAATATAATTCAGCTGAACAATTTTGTTTGTAACTTGTTCTCTAAGAAAATTGTATTTTATTGGGATATGCTTAGTCTTGGAATGAAGAACGGGATTCTTGGAGACACTAATGGCACTAGTGTTATCACAGTGAATTGTAATCGGATCAGTATAATTTACCTTCAAATCTGTAAGAGTTTGAATCATCCATAAAATCTGAGTGCAACAAGTAGCAGTAGCAATGTACTCTGCCTCTGTAGTTGATAAGGAAATAGATCCCTGCTTCTTACTAATCCATTCTACCAATGAGTCACCCAATAAGAATGCACCTCCACTGGTGCTCTTTCTCTCATCCAGACAATTTTCCCAATCTGCATCTGAATAAGCAGTTAACTGAAAATTATGATTTCTTGGATACCACAAACCATAAGTCATTGTTCCCTTCAAGTATTTGAATATCCTTATGACAGCTACCAAATGACTTTGTTTAGGAGCAGACTGATAACGACCTACCATTCCAACAGCTTGCATTATATCAGGACGGAATGTTGTGATGTACATAAGACTTCCTATCATCGAGAGATATGTCCTTTGATCAACATCCAGTGAAATATCATCTTTACTGAGATTGCAAACTAACCACCATAGGTGTGCTAACAAGAGAGGAATCCTCCATCTGAAATTTATTCAACATCTCTTTCAAATATTTTTCTTGAGAGATAAATATTCCTGCAGAACTCTGATTTACTTGTAAACCAAGAAAATATGACAGTTCTCCTATCATGGACATCTCAAATTTTGTTTGCATAGAGTTAGGAAACCACTGGATAGATGTTTCATTAGTGTAGCCAAAAATAATATCATCTACGTAAACCAAAAAAACTAGTAAATTATCACCTTCAGACTTAATGTAGAGATTGTCGTCAACAATACCTTTCTTGAACCCTTTGTCTTGTAAAAATTTGTCCAGTCTATAA
Source organism: Picea engelmannii (assembly GCA_009831015.1). NCBI lineage: Eukaryota > Viridiplantae > Streptophyta > Pinopsida > Pinales > Pinaceae > Picea > Picea engelmannii. Next base: position 231,790 of record ML799083.1, on the reverse strand, counting down.
TACCAAGCTCGTGGTGCTTGTTTTAGTCCATATAAGGCCTTCTTCAGTTTGCAAACATAATTAGAATTATCTGTCAATGAGAATCCTTCAGGTTGCTCCATATATACTTTTTCCTCTAGATCTCCATTAAGAAATGTTGACTTAGCATCCATCTGATAAACTTTAAAGTTCTTATGACATGAATAAACAAGAAACATTCTGATGACTTCCAATCTTGCCACTGGTGCAAAAGTTTCATCAAAGTCCTGACCTTCAACTTGTGCATACCCTTTAGAGATCAATCTGGATTTATTTCTAACAACTTGTCCTTTTTCATTCATTTTATTCTTGAACACCCATTTGGAACCTATTACATTATTATCTTCAGGTCTAGGGAAAAGCTCCCAAGTATTGTTCTTCTCAATCTGATCAAGCTCTTCATTCATAGCTCTAATCCAATCATCATGATGGTTGGCTTCATCAAAAATTTTAGGTTCAGTCATAGATAAAAAAGAAACATGAGATTGTTCTAAGTCTTTAATCAATTTCCTTCTTGTCTGAACTCCTTTATTTATATCTCCAATTATTTGATTTTCAGGATGATTCTTTCTAACAATTCTGAGAGGTGATTTTTCTTCTTTATGCTAATTTGTGTCAGTCGGAGTATTTGTATATTCATCTGATTCAAATTATTCTCTTTCTGATCCTTGGACCTATTCATCTTTGTATTCAACTATATCTTATGTGCTTGGATCAGCACTACTTACATTTATGACCGAGATTTCTTCATCAATTTTTATATCTATACAATCAACCAGTTTATGCAATCTCTTATTGTAACATCTGTACCCTTTACTGTTTGTAGCATAACCCAAGAATATACCTTCATCATTCCTTTCATCATATTTGCCAATATTTTCATCATTGTTCTTGATATAACATTTACTCCCAAAGACCTTAAAATGCTTGATTGAAGTAGGTCTTCCAAACCATAGTTCATAAGGAGTCTTGTCACTATGTGGTCTGAGATGTGCTTTGTTAAGGATATGAACAGCTGTATGAATTGCTTCTACCCAATATGTCTAAGGTATGTTCCTTTCATTCATCATTGATCTTGCCATTTGCTGTATTGATCTATTCTGCCTCTCAACAACTCCATTTTGCTGTGGAGTTCTTGGAATAGTGTATTCTCGTTTGATCCCATGTTTATCACAGAACTCTTTGAAGTTCCATGAACTAAACTCTCCTCCTCTATCAGACCTTACTGCCTTCAATATTTTTCTTGTTTGATTCTCATTCAGAGCCTTAAACACTTTGAATTTTTCAAATGCTTTAGATTTTTCTTTCAAAAAGGCAACCCACGTTAGTCTAGAATAATCATCAATAATCAACATAAAATAGTTTTCTTTTCCTGTACCTTCTTTTCTTGATGGTCCACATAAATCCATATATACTAACTGGAGAGATTTTTATGTTGAAGGAAAGTTTTTAGATTTGAACTGAGTGCGAGTAAGCTTTCCTATCTGGAAAGGTTTACAAATAGAGTCGTATGGCTTTGATATCTTCGGAAGATTTTTTACTGTCCCATTATTTCCGAGCTTGATTATATGATCAAAATTTAGGTGTCCAAGTCTCCTATGACACATCCAACTTTCATCATATTTGCTTAAGTGTCATTCTTCTTTTTCTTCATTTAACACATAGACATTGTTTTTTGCTCTTATCCTTTTGCAACCAGTTGTCTTGAACTCAAAGACTTTCTTTTACAGTCTTTAGAAGTAAAAACAACTTCACATCCTTTGTCACAAAATTGATTGACACTTAGTAGATTATGTTTCAGACCATCTAGAAACAACACATCTTGAGCTTTTCCTTTTCCATTACTCAGGCTTACCATTCCTTTACCTTTTATTTTTCCTGGTGCATTGTTTCCAAAAGTTACATTCCCTGATTTGTTTTCACTTAAAGTTAGAAACTTACTTTTGTCTCCAGTCATATGTTTGGAACATCCACTATCAATATACTAGGAATTCTTTTGTTTTTGGGCTCATAACACTAGTCCACACTTGTCATCTACTTTCTTCTTCCAAACCTTGACATTTTCAATAGTGGGGATCAAATCTGGCTTGTAATTTGTTAATCGACAATCTGCATCTTTATGTCCATAATTACGGCAGATGTAACATTTTGGTTCACTGAATAGAAGATCATAGCGATTTTTATGCTCATAACTATTGTTATGCTTAACCTGTATCCTTTTCCCAGCCATCGCATGATTTATGTTTGAGGTTGTCTCGATATTTATTGTGGAAGATTATTATTCATTGAATATCTTGATTGTTCATATCTAAATCTTATAGAACAGTTTATAGCTTTGTGACCAAAATTAGAGCAGAAAAAACAATAACCATAGAAAAAACCTTTGTACCTTGAAAAAAATTGTCTTCTTTGAGGAGGTCGATTTCTTTCATGCCGATAATCTCTCTGATCTATAGATTTGGTTCTGGTACTTTTTCTTTCATTCCTTCTCGGTGGTTGATTCTCTTTCTTTGTTTCTGCAGAGTGACTCTTGTCAATTTTTGAGGATTTGACAAACTTGATAGGTTTTGTATTACTTGGATGATCACTACTTGATCCTTCTTCATACCCCAAGTCATATTTCAACTTTGGGTTTCTTTGCTGATTTAGAATGGAGGTTAATCCTTCTGAAGCTTTAATACTTGACAGACTTTGGTGATACAATGCCTTAAACTTCTCCATCTCTTTTCTGGTTTTTACTATCTCTTCTTCTAACACTTCACACCTTGCTTTCTTCTCTGATAACTATTGTTTCAATATGTCCTCTATTTTATTTTCCTCTTCTACCCTTACTTTTAATAGGGCAAATTCTTCATCAGGTTTTTTACCATTCATTTTAAAATGCATCAACAATTGTTTTTGTTTTCTCTTCTTACATCTGAGTCTGTCAATTTATTCCAAAGCACTGATTAATTCAGCTTCCATATTCACTATTGATTCTTCATCATCCATGTCACCTTCTGTGAGTTTATCATCAATATCTCCCATAGCCATACGCATAAATTCATTCACTTTGTCTTCACAGGATGAATCACTATCTATCTCTTCTGAGGAGTCATCATTGTTTGCACACAAACTTTTCTTTTTACTATATTTCTTAAATTTGTAATTCTTTTCATCATCAGAGTTATGATATTTTTGATCCTTTTTCTTGTGGGGACACTTAGATGCAAAATGGCCTATCTTACCACAGTTAAAACATTTAAAGGGAAGCTTGCCTTGATATTTTCCTGATCCTTTCTTTAACCTTCTCACAAATTTTGCCTCAATATCATCTAATTCTGAATCAGTATTCTTGTCTGCTTTAAAAGATGCTTCTCTAGTAATGGATTTATCTTTTCTAATTCTCATTTCATATGCAGTTAGAGCTCCTAGGAGTTTATCAATGGACAGAGTTTTAAGATCATTTAGTTCTTCTGTTGTAGAGACTTTTGGATTAAATTTATCAAACAGAGATCTTAAAATCTTCTGAACTAAGATTGATTCTTCCAACTTCTCACCAAGACCCTTCATGGAATTCACAAGTTCTTCAACTCGTAAAAAATACTTGCTAACTGTTTCATCTTCATTCATCTTTAGTTGTTCAAATTTCAATCTATATGTTTGAAGTTTGGCATCTTTTACTTTCTCATTTCCTTCATAGCTGCTAATAAGTTTATCCCACATTTCTTTGGTAGTTTGAAGATGCATCACATTTACAAGCTCAACTTCTGCAAGTCCATTCAAGATAGCATTCATTCCCTTAGAATTAAAGCTAAATTCTAACTTATCATCCTTGGAAGCTAGCACAACAAGCTTTATGTATCCAGTCTCTACTACATCCCAAACATCAGTACCTAAGGCCATTAGGTATGTTCTCATTCTAACCTTCCAGAAGGAAAAATTTGTTCCATCAAACAGAGGAGGCTTAGTGGCTGAAGTCCCTTCATGACTTTTCATGTTTAAGCTTACAGATCTACCTTTAGATAAAAGAAACCCGCTCTGATACCAATTGTTGAAATTACTAAGACAACTGAGAGGGGGGGGGGGGTGAATCGGTTGTTACTGTGCTTAAACAATTTTAAGTCAATTAAGCCATTTTTAATCTTTCTCCAAGTTACCATCAATATTATACAACATATAAAAAACATAAATAATGAGCATCACTCACACATAAGATATACACATAGACATATTTTCACAAGGAAACCCATAAAGGGAGAAAACCTCTTCTTCTTCGAAAATGATAGGCAATCTTTTAAGTTTTGTACATCATCTATAATTGAGCACCAACTCAATGTGAGGCTACTATCTCTATTTTACAAGATCCAACTTTTTTGAGAGCACCAAATCTCTGGTTTCTCTAGCACCCACTAGAAGGAAGCACCAACTCCCTTAATGTTCCAGCGCCAACTGGATGGAAGCACCAACTTCTAGTTACACAGGCTCTAACCTGTATAGCAGAGAACACTTGTTCTCCCTTGCACCACCCTGCCACCCTGGTTTTTCTGGATGCAACTAGATAGAAGCTACAACTCCCTGTGTTCAAGCACCCACTTGAACCTCTGAGGACAATAGTCCTCCCTAGCACCCTTATTACAAATAAATGATTGAATAACCAACAACACAGATAAATCAATTTTTACCACTTCTTCACTGTTCTGCAATTCTTCTCTGCTACACTATTCTTCTGCTCTATTCATACTTGGCTTGACTTGCTGTCTCTTTCTATCTATTCTTTCTCTGTCCTTCTCATGCTCTTTGATATGTGTGTTGGTTGTGGAGCCTGATTATCTTCCTGATTCAGAGGTCTTTTACTTTCAACCATGTTTATACCCCATGAAGTATTTACAACCCAGAAGTATATACACTCTTCCACGTGGGGGAGTGAAAAGGGGGGGTAACCCCTCTGCGGGATCCGGGGGGGATATCCCCCCGGCTGGGGGGTCTAGGGGCAAGCGGGCCCCCAGTAGGGGTTCGGGGGCGAAGCCCCCGAAGGAAAAATTGCCCTATAAATGTATATTGTAATTTCATTGTAAATCTGGACCGTTCATTATAAGGTCGCAGATCTAACGATAGAGATTATGTTAGGGTTTGTTTCCCTAGAAGGCAACCCTCTTTTATGAGGGAAATGTATTGTGGATATGGTTGATTGCGAATATTGTATTCTGAGAGAGGAGACTGTGAGAGAAAGAAGAGGAAGTTATAGTGGGTTTTGCTGTAGGTTGTATCCCTTCATTTGATGGCTAATAATAAAGGAAGGACCTGGCAATTTCTCTGGTGGACATAGCCCACACTGGGTGAACCATGTAAATCTGTGTCTCTCTTGTATTGTGTATCTTCTGTGTTTTGTTTCCGCATTTGTTTTATTTTATTTCTCCACGGTCCTGTTTTTCTAACAACATGCACATTCTGCTCTCTTCACCTTTTCTCCTCTATTCAACTTATGTTCCTTATCTCTGAGCTTTCTTCACACCGCGCATACTGTAATTTTACCTTTCTATAGTTCAACTCATTTTTCATTCAGAACAACCAACACCACATGATCACATTGTGTTTCTTTTATCCACTTCCCTCTTTAGTTACACCTTGAATCTCCTTGGGAAAAAAATACCTTAGCAACTGAATCACCAATCGTCCAAGAACCATGATTCCATTTTGCTAACTCAATCGTAATTGAATAGTTAATCATGAAGAGAAATAATAACCCTTCGATCATATTCCTGATTAACCTACACCATTGGATTATAAATGATGGGTCTCGTGCTTACTCCATATGCCCACTGGCTGTGACCATGGGCCTAAATAAAATGCCTTTCACATTTCACATTTTGGCAATTCTTGTGATGACATATCTTTATGCTCCATGTCGCGATCCCCGAAACTCCGAAACTCCATGTTGCAATCCCTAAAACTCCATGTCACGATCCCCGAAACTCCATGTCACAATTTCACATTTCGACATTTCGCGATTTTGGCAATTCTTGTGATTAGATATCTTGATGCTCCATGTTGCGATCCCCGAAACTCTGAAACTCCATGTCGCGATCCCCGAAACTCCATGTCACAATTTCTCATTTTGACATTTCGTGATTTCAGCAATTCTTGTGATGAGATATCTTGACGCTCCATGTCACGATCCACGAAACTCTGAAACTCCATGTCGCGATCCCCAAAACTCCATGTCGCAATTTCGCATTTCGACATTTCACGATTTCGCATATCGCGAGTTTGAGAGGTTAGGGAACCCTGTTCCTTTGACTTTCCAGTCAGCGAAATGACGATCTTTCCCCATGTGTCCTATGGACCCAATGGTCTAGATCTTATCGTGATTTTGAAACTTCACAGACCTTATTTCGCATATCGCGAGTTCGAGAGGTTAGGGAACCCCGTTCCTTTGACTTTCCAGTCAACGAAATGATGATCTTTCACCATGTGTCCTTCCCGAAGATGGATGGTCCTCTTGCTTTCGAGATTTTGTAAGCCTGCTTCACCTTGCACTTTAAAGAATGTGCAGGTTCTCCTGGATCCAACACCAGTCGGACCTCGAGCTCATATATGACACACGAGATCTGTTATCTTCTACTGCGTGCTCCTCCTATCTGAATTCAGATCTGATGGTCATCGAGAAATCTAAATGGGATCCAACGATCACTGTTTCTCTTCACTGTTGAACTTGCCATTGCCATGCCATTATCGCTGCACTGTTGATCATGATATTTGCCATCAATGACAAACACGCATACTCTGCCTCTGTCTGAAAACATGCCAACACATTAGACCCATGATGTATACTAGATATATATATTTTTGAGGCATTTTCGCCCACCTATGTACTCTGATACTTTTCGATATATATATGTATTTACATATTTTTATATGTCTTATGGATCACATTTTTACAAATGTGTGTACATGTGTTCTTCTTTTTATGTGTGTGAAAAATGCCAATCTAATACTTGGTTAGCTAGAGTATCTTTCATTTGATTTAATCTCCTAGGAACATGGATATACGTATTGTAATCAAAGCAATGTTATAAGAGACGTACCCTAAGGAATCGTTGGTGTAAAGTAGGATTATAAATGCAACAAACCCCATTTAACTGGGACACAACCAGTTGAGCATCTAAGTAGATCCGGAGGTGAGAGATACCATGCGACAAAGCATCATGAAGCAACTCTATCACTGTGTTGTACTTGACGACATTGTTTGTAGTGCCACCTAGATATATACCTCCATAAGATAGTAATTGGCCTTGAGGTGTGAAAATAACCCAAGCTACAGAAGAAATCCTTCGAGTGTGTCAGCTAGCGTTGTTCGTGAACCCAAAACACACCTTCGATTCACTTGACATCTCCCAGAGTGAAAAAGATGACATAAATAAAAACACGTCCATAAAACAAAAAGACAAAAACCTAATGGTATGAGAGTTATACATATGTACAAGAATTCACCCAAGGCAACCAACCTATGAGTAATACTTCTTGAGTTAGAGCCCATTTCTAGGCTTCGCCAAATCATTTCCCTTAAAGTCAACCAGACAATAAGTGCCCTTATTTAAGACCTCTTTCAAAATGAAAGGTTCGAACCACATGGGCTTGAACTTTCTTCACCTAGGGGATCCTTATATTGGTCATAGACTAGGACAAGGTCACCTTCAAAGAAAATCCAAGGACAAACAGACTGATTATATTGACACTTGACTCACTGCTTGTGAGCCTCGTTAGCCAAGGCTGCATCATGGTGTTTCTCATCGAGCTTCTCAAGATATAATAAGTGTTCCTCAAGTGGTGAAGTGCTCTAAAATAACTCTACTACCAATTTCAAACACGGGATCTGGCACTCTATCGACAAGACTGCTTCCAACCTGTAAACAAGTTGAAAAGGTGAGAAACTAGTGGCAGTATTTACAGACGTTTGGTAGTCCCATAACACCAAGTACAACATCAAATGCCAATTTTACTTGGCATAATTGACCGTTTGCTGTAGAATAGTCTTGAGGGACTTATTCACAGATTCCACTTGACCATTCGCTTGTGGGTAGTAGGGTGATGAATTATCTTGCCTCAAACCAAGCTTTGATGTTAACTCAGACATCATTTTATTCTGGAAGTGACTGCCATGGTCAGTGACAATATCCTTTGGGATGTCAAACCTAGCTATTATCTGGTTAAAAATGAAGAGAGTTGTTGTTTCTCCATCATTGTTAAATGTTGGCATAGCCTCGACCCACTTTGTGAAGTGGTCTACCGCTACGATGATATAACGATGCCCCCTAGCGGAGGCCGGGTGGCATGCAGTGAACTCAATTCCCCACTTGATGAAGGGATCAACAACAATGACAAGAAACATGGGAGTGGGATGTGCTGTCATATTCCGAGAGAAGATCTGACATGGGTGGAATTTCTTGACTGAATCGACGCAATCTTTTATTAACGTAGGCCAAAAATAACCAACTCGTAGAATATTTTGGGTTGTTGCCAACCTAGACAAATGACCACCATATGCTCCAGTGTGAAAGTCATTAAGAACGAGTTTCACTTTTTCATGAATGAGGCACTGACAAAGAATGCAATCTACACCTCGATGATACAAAGTGTCATCAAGGATGAGATAGTTTCGTTCCTAATGGCGTATTCATCGACACTCATCGCGAGAAATAGAGGTGGGTCACTTCAAAGTCTAGAGATATACTAGTATATCTCCATACCAAGGGTCTGAAGATGTGATCAGAAAAATATCTCCTTTAATAGGCGATTCTTTGGGGGTATCATTACTAGATTCAACTAGAAGCTCCGAAATAAGTTCCGCAAAGACCAGTGACTTTTTGGATTTTGCGGAAATAAAATCCAAGAAAAATTCCTAGAGGATAACAATCCATCTACTGATCTTTCCGCTAATGGCACATCGTTTCAACACATATTTAAATGGATTCACAACGACAATGACGGTGGTCTTACGAAGCAAGATATAATGACGAAACTGTTGGACAACATGCACTACTACCAACACAAGTTTCTCAACATGGGAGTAGTTGAGTTCTGGCCCAACCAGGCCTCGACTCAGATAATAAATCATGTGCTCTTGAGGAAAATCATCCTCTTGAACCAAGACCATACAGATGGTTGACTCTGCAGTGACCAAGTAGAATAATAAATCTTTATTATAATTGGGGGGTCGGAGCAGAGGGGCAGGCGTGAGGGCGTGTTTTAACGCTTCTAAAGAATGTTGAGTGGCTTCGTCCCAATAGAAAGGGACTCCCTTATTCAATAAAAACATGAACCCTTTAGTGATCTCAACATAGTTTGCGATAAAACGTCGAAGAAATTTTGCTTTCCCCTGTAAGCTTTGAAGCTGAGGGATTGTGCACAGGGGATGCAACTGAACTATCGCCTAAAACTTAAGAGGATCGACCATGATCCATGTTTTCAAAAATATGAAACCTAGAAGATGACCTGATGTCACACAGAAACTGCATTTGTTAGGATTCAAGCAAATATGATAGGAGCAACATTGTTCAAAGATTAGTCAGAGGTGTGCAGGATGATCAACTCTCTTACAAGATCGTGATGCTAGATCATCGAGATAAGCCTCGATTATATGTCTAAGGTTGTGGAAATAAAAAAAGACATGTCCCACTGAAAAGTGGCTCCAACATTTTTTAGGCCAAAAGGCATCTTATGATAAGAAAATGTTCCCCACGGACAGATAAAAGATGTTTTATGTTGGTCTTTGAGTTTGATCTAAATCTGGTTGTATCTTGAAAAACCATCCATGAATGAAAAGACCTCACAACCTGCAGATTCATCGAAAATATGATCAATGAATGGGATGGGGAAATTATCCTTTGGACGGGCCTTATTCAAATCACAGAAGTCCATGCACATGTGAATCATACCATGTTTCTTGTTAACCAGAATGAGATTTGACACCCATTGCATCAACTGTACGGGGTAGATAAAACTGAATTTCAACAGTTTCTCTACTTCAGCCTTAATAGTTGTCTTTTTCCGAGGATTCACTAGATGAAGCTTCTGTCGGACCAACTTGGCATCGGGATAAGTTGTTATTTCATGTTCGATGATTCTTGGATCAATTCCTAGCATTTCCTCGTAATACCAGGAAAACATGTCATGGAATTCCTTAAATAAATATGTATAGATTCGAACCTCTTTGGGGGAGCAGTCTGCTCTGACGAAAACATTCTCTCCGATGAAAAAATTCTCTCCGACAAAAACATTCCAAGTAAAATATCTTGTGGTGTGAGCCACTACTATCTAAAACACAACGTGGTAAGGGAGATGAGGTTTCAAGTCGATCGTATCAATCATGATCGTTCCTGTATTACAGGTCTTAGCAGATCCCAAAGCGAACAACAGAGCCTTTCTTTGCGAAGGGAAGCTCTGGAGGACCTACAAAGTAGACATCGTGCAAGGGTTTTGTGACAAATCCTCCACCACAGAGTAATTCTAGGCGACCCTCACATTCAGATTATGGGAAGCTTTCTTGAACACCCCTTTCGGGATGTGTGTCATTATTTTTCCCATCGTCTTCTCAATTTGGAGAGGAGCAGATGGGTTTACGACTTCTTTACCCTTTTCAACAATTTTTGGCATTCCATAATCATGTGCCCTAGTTGCTATGTAAGTGTCACCTTTCATCATATAAACGTTCATGACCGAGGGATTACTAGAAGATGTAGGGGGTCCCTGACTGCCCTCATCCGCGCATGAAGAGGATTGAGTCATATTTTTCCCATGTGGAAATGGGTTCGTTAACACAACAGGCTGTTGTTGTGCCAATAACTTCTGGGCCTCCGCAAGTTGAGGGAAAAGGTGAGTTGGGTGGTCCTCCATGCAAAGGTTACATAGATACTTCAACTTCCTCTTCTCTGTGTCCCCCCCCAAACATTGTTGTTGGGTTTCTTATCCCCCTTACCCTTCTTTTTTCGATGTGATGTAGAAGCATCACTCCAGCCAACCAGCCCACTCAGCGCATTCAAAGCACACATTCAAGAAAGAGAGGTGCCATCCCTCTCACATTTGAATTTGAATTAATGTAATTAATGTTTGTAAGGCTGGTAGATCCATAGAGCCATGCCTTTGAGTAGGTGTTAGTTAGGAGTATCCTTAAATGTTTGTAAGGCTGGATCTAGCTCCGATCTGGACTAGACAACCATTTAATTATGAATTCAATGTAATTGAATGAGAGTAGATGAGATGGAGGGAAGAGCTCGAATATCCCCCTCACGTAAAATATCTTAGATCTTGTTTTGAGTTAGAGGTAGTTGGGAAAGTTGGATAGAGAAGAATAGAGAGGAGAGATGAGTCGAGACTCTGTTGCAGTCCGAGCTCACATTGTAATTGGGCGTTCATATTAATACAAAGAGTATTTTTCCCTACATTTGAGTCTTTGTGTGTTTATACATTTCATGAATATTATTTGTGTGTTCATTACATGCTGTAGATGTATGTTAAGTTCCATCTACAGGAGATAGATAGATTTCCCTATCTGTTCAGAGTTCTTTGATTCCATGTCTGGGTTCTTTGTGGCTTCATGCAAGAGGTTGCATGATAGAACACTGCGGGTTCTGTAAGCTATTGCAAGGAGTGCACTTATGAATTCTATGGAATTTCAAACAAGGACGTGTTAGGAGGACGCACCAGCGAAAGTCATTGACTCAGAGAGAAACCTCAAGGTTGTTGAACACCTTGGAGGTAGGACTGTGCAGAGGAAAGCACAAGAGAAGACAGAATCTCTGAGGAGTTCTATAGAGATTTTCCAGGAGGGCATTGAGCAGATGCATGGGTTGCATTAAGGAGAATAACTCTATATTGAGTTCAGAGAAGACAAAAATTCTGAGGAATTTTGTGGAAACTCTGCCAGGAGGGCATTGAGCAAGTGCACAAAATGCACAGGAGAACTCTACTTAGAGTTCGTTGAAGAGAACAGAATCACTGAGGGATTTTGCAGGAGCTCTACCAGGAGGACATTGAGTAAGTGTCAGTTTGCACAGGAAGAACTCTTAGAGTTTTGAGGGAGAAAGAAGTGTCAAGAGGACCTTCACAGGGTTGTTGAATACCCTGCAAACTCAGCAAGGAGTTCCTTGAACAAAAGACTGCCAAGAGGGCATCAGATTCTCCATCTGAGGGAGAGAAAAGAGTTAAGTCCCTTAGAGGTTTGAGCAACAGAGAAGCTCAGGATAGACATCACCTTCATGTGTGCAGGGACCCTGTAGGAATCACAAAGGTCATGAAAACCTTTCAAGGTTTCAGAGAAGAGAAGATCAGGAGGAAAAGTGCTTTTGTGCACAAGAGCAACAACTACAAGGAGTGCAGAAGTCGGGGAAACCTTTCAAGGATTCACAGTTCCAAAGCTCAAGAGGGAAAGTGTCTTCAAGAACACCGACAAAAGCTGTGAGTAGAGGCTTCATAGCAGGGACAAATGCCAAGGCCTTTGATAATTGGAAAATCTTCCAAGGAAGGAAGAAGGAGAGCAGGCTCAGAGGGGAGAAAAGATTTCGTAGGATCAGGCTGAGGACAAGATCTGGACCATTGAGGTTTCACGTCCAGGAAGAAGCAGAAGGAGAGTGCATAGGAGAAGAAGATCTAAGCTGTCAAATCTTGCACAGATCGTCGACCGTCGTTAGATCTGGGAGAAGGTGCGCGCAAGTTAATCTCACATATGAGCTGAGCAGAGGCTCATTAAAGTCCCGAAATAGCGAACACATCGGGATTTCAGAGTTATGGGAGAAGAGAATATAGGGGTCGTTGAGTCATTGCATCACGATCTCCCGATATGAGAAATCCCAAAGAATCAGGAGCGTCCATCACTTAGGAGGATGAGTAGTAGCAATCTGAGGACCCATCGGAGTTTTAGATACCGGGAGTCTGAGAGGTAAGAGACCAGGAGACTATAAGTCATGGACTGTGAAGTTCTAAAATATTGGGACTGTCCAACAGAGGGACATGTGGTAGCGATCGTGGCATCGGGAGAGTCCCGAAAAGGCCATTTCGACATTCCGGGTACTGGGGAATGCAAAGGGAAAGAATTAGGAATTCTTGACTTTAGAGATCCCAAAAGGATCTGAGCCATTGGATGTGGGAGGATCACTTCCATTGATCCCTTTGTTTTGGTACTCCGGTATTTTAGGGACTGGGAATTCCAAGGAGAAAGGAATGGATAACCTTGCATCGCAGGATCGCAAAATGTGAAATCCCGAAGGTGTTGAAGGGACGTGGAAGGAAGCCGACATTTCGGCATACTGGGATTTGAGATTTTGGAAGTCCCAAGGACAAGGAATCGAGGCATAGGGTTAGAAAACCCCGAAGTTGCGAAAGCGCGACGGATCCTTGGAGAGGGATAGTAAAGGAGAGGATTTTAGGTTTCGGAATACCATGGATCCCACAGATAGAGAACCGGGCAACTTTGCATTGGAAGTCCCGAAGTCAAGAAACACAACACATCCTTTGAAGGAGGATGTGGTCAGGAATTTCATCATTTTGGAGATTGTCACTTCGGTCATCCCGAGGACTAAAGAGTCGGGGCTCTTGATATTGGAAACCCCGAAGAAGACTGTGGTCACGGGGAAAAGCGGTCACGTGGACCAAAGATTGGCCAGGGGCTAATCGCTGTGGTAAATCCATTTCAGCGTTTTGGTAATTCAGAGATTGGAGGATCGAGAGAGCAGAGGTTCTCGACATCAGGACTCAGGGAGTCCCGAAACCCAAAATTTATTTTCAGGAAATGGTTGCGGTTGTGTTCGGAGGCCATGTGGAGGTGAAGGACCTATGGATCAGGTTTGTTGGGTTCAGTGAAAGCCCGAAAGAACCATTTCGGTTCTGTGGATCCAAAGGATAGAACAATCCTAAGATGGGGAGGTCGTGCAGAATCCTACCGGGGTAGGGGTGCTGTACCAAGCTATTTTTTCTTTCCATCAGGCTGCTAGTTGGCCTTTGGGTTTGTCGACTGCACACTATGTACGTCTGACATTTGGGTAGGGGGAGCATCCGAACTAGAGGTTTGGATGACCATTTTATGCTGTATCGACAATTGTTGCAATTGATTTGACAACTGATTAGTGGGGTTTGCTTGTGTTGAACCAACTATACCATCAACATGTGGTCCAGAATTGTGTCTAGCCTTGTCAAGGATGGACCATGGTGCATCTGGAAAAATATCATAGAGTAAACCAGACTGAGAGTATATCAGTTCAATATTTTGTGCTCTCATTATCGCCTCTTGTTTTGAAAACACCCCCAATATTTCAATGTCCTTCGATAACTGAGGTACCAAAGACATCAGGAAGCACTCAGTCCTTGGATAACTGAGGTCCATAATGTCGGTGGGATCTGGACCTTAATCAAACTCCTTCGATGCTACCATTCTTGGATGTGGTCCGAGATATGATCGACCTTCGTCTGCTCAAAGTTGGCCAACAATTTGGTGCCGACATCATATCTCATAGGTAGTTGGAAATGGTTTAGGAAAACCATCACCAAATCGCTAAAGTAAGAGTATCTTGAGCGGTCGAACTCGATGTACCATTTCACAGCATCCCCGATAAGAGTGTGGTGAAACAGACACAACTATATGGATTTGTCTCACAGTGAGTTTGACGAGCACCATAGGTGGAAAGTTGTCACGTGATCACCTGGATCTTCGCCAGGCTTACCTTTGAACTTCAGAATGTCTGAGGGAAACTTAGTCGGCATGGGAGGCCAAGCGGATCGTGACAAATTGGGTCGTTAAGAAACCTTGACAAGTCTGGCAAATGTAACGTCGTCAGAAATGATAGTTTGGGTTGAGTAGTATGTATAGGAAAAAAGGAGCCTGAAGTTTGACTGGCACCAAGTTCCCAGGAAAATTTAGGCTACTGACCCAAGTTCTGGTAGACACCATGGCCTTGGCCATTGTATGAATACTTCGTTTGTTGGGACATCATCGGATGATTCCCGTAATTGGACGTCGAAGATTGGGTAGGAATTGCTCCTTGCATTGTGTTCCAAAGATTCCGTAAAGGGTTTCTCCCTATCGATCCAACGGGGATAGTTATTGAGCCTTGCTCAGGGTTCCATTGACCATGGAAAGGATTTTCCCTGATCGATATCCCTAACGAGGGAACTGGTCCCTGCCAAGGATTCCAGAGTCCTTGTGAGGAGAAAACTCCTGTGTTTTCCCCTTGTGTAGGAATAGTACCCTGCATAAGATTTTGTTGTCCAAAACCAGGGTTGCCCTCGGCAAGGATAATTTTAAGGATGGAAATTTATTTTAAAATGTAGAAACCTTGGCGAATCTTACTAATCCTTCATATGCCAACTATAATTGATTGGTGATATTTTTGTAAAAATATTCAAATTTCTAAGGATTTTATATAGTTTTTATAAATTTTTGGCAATTTTTAAGGTAAAATAATTTTATCTTATAGAATTTGGGCGAATCATTTTTAAAATAGCAAATCTCGTTTTTGGAAAAACGATGGAAAATTAGCCCATGAGAAAAATTTATCCCCTAAAATCATCCCTGGCCCTCAGACGAGATGATAGATGATGAAAAGAGTTATTACCAAAAGCGTCGAACAAAGAGAACGGAATAGAACCCACTGGCGTGGTGTAGGAAGACGGTCCTATACTACCTGCTCCAAACAAGTTGTAGTTTTTGTTTGGCCCGACGGGTGGCTGGAAAGCACTATCGAGTGAGGGAGACAGAGGACGTATATGACCTCCACCATAAGGGATAGTGTTATAGGAGGCTGAGGTGCCCCCCATGGATGCTTGCAAAGGAGCATTTGAGCTCCCTGCCCCCAAACCCATGGTCTGTATGGTGGAGTAGGTGAGGATGAATTTTGTATCAAAGTCAGGCATTCCATATGAAAATAGAGGGATCGTCGCACTCTGTGTGAATGGAGCAGTGGTCGCTGCCATTGATGAAATTGGACCACTGCTCGAAGTAGAGGTGGTTGAGACCATTGTGGTTGAGACCGATGAAGGTGGGTTAGGATTCAGAATGCCCCCACTGGTGACAGTTGTTGAGCGAGTATGAGAACTCCCTGAGGAAGTAGCAACATTTGCTTCCATAGCTTCTTGTAAGACTATCTGACACTCGTGATGTGTTATCCTTGGAGAGACAACCTAAATCAACTCCTGGATCGGCTCTAGGATCAAGTGCATAGAAACCTGTCAT
This sequence comes from Picea engelmannii, assembly GCA_009831015.1. Lineage (NCBI taxonomy): Eukaryota > Viridiplantae > Streptophyta > Pinopsida > Pinales > Pinaceae > Picea > Picea engelmannii. Next base: position 215,571 of record ML799083.1, on the reverse strand, counting down.
TTCCACTGGGCATGGAGTACTGAAATAAACGCTAGAGGCTAATCATATTCGTGCTTGGAAGCTACTAGTCTAGACTAGTTTGACCCTATAGCTACTCACGGTCCACACGATTGATGATCTCCTGTGGAGATATCACGTTATCAACACTTGGATGAGTCTCTTAACTTGTTTTTACACTACGATGTTTCTAGGTAGCTAGTGGCTCTTCTACTATTATTCTGTGTTTTCACACTCACTCATTCACAGATGATTGGGTGCAGGCATGCACAGAAAAGAAAAAATGAGCCTATGGGGGTTGCACAAGCATATACTTTACCTCCTTTCCTTCCCATTGACTAGCCTTTAGTCTCCTTCGAAATTATCTTCATGGCTAGTGAGTGGTTCGATATACCTTGGAGGGTAGTACCACTTTGTAGTGGCACTGACAAGTTAGTGATCGAAGGGTTAAATGGCTCAAGAGATTCCGCTCCAAGGTCAGAAATAGTCGGTTCCTCCAGATTTGAGTGTTCTCCTCTCAGAGCTGGCTCGAGCACAGTTTCATGTGGCTCGGTCACCTCAAATGAACCTTGTTGGTCAAGTCTTCACCGTAACGGTGGCGGTGGTGGCTCCAAAGTAACCGACAACAGGCCCTAAAGCCTTCGCGATCGATGAAGCTCTTGATCTTCCACTTTGTGAAAATATCAATGACATTGTAAGGATTTAACTAACATTGAAAACCAAGCACACACTATAAAATTTCCTACAAGATAAAGCAAGAAAAACACTATCTACTTGGAAGAACAGTTACGCTAGCCAAAACTAGAGAAACTTACGAGTGGAAGTGCAACTTGAACACGGAAGAACCCTCTGGGTATAATATGCAAAGTGTGGCCCGATGTATGCCTTAGGTATCGTGGTACACCCCCATAGTCCCCTGTGTAAGTCCATAGAATAAAGGTAACTAAGTTTCCATCTCTCAAACAGTTACCAAGCGGGTACAGTCGACAGTCGGGTGGACCACAATGAGAAGGATAACAATTTTGAAACCTATCGAGGGTATCGAAAGAAAGTGGTCTGGAAGACAACTAAGGATCTTGAATAGATTCGTGGTCCATGAAGCTCCGTAGGCAAATGCAACCAACAGTATCCCACGACAAGTCCTCAATATGTGTTCCCCACTACATTTGGTGTAGCTTTGGAGGCGTTATCTCTGCTACCTTTCCTCACACAACCTCGTGTTTAGCCCCTATGTTAGAGGGGGGTCACGGATAACTTTCACGTCACTGGGATTTTACATTCCCTAGATCTAACTCCAATGTTTGTTTATAAGCCTTGAAGATTTTCTTCTCCAACCTAATTCAAGCTCTAGCCTAAACTATTTGATTGACCCTGCAAACATAAAAGTTTAATTAATTTTAATTAGCATTCTTTTTAAATGGCTTGTTTTAACTCAAGGATATGGCAGTGAAACTAGTGATGTTTATGAGAGACAAAAAAGAGGAGAAGTAAACAAAACTAAAAGAAAAATTACTTCTAGTTAACAATAAATATTTGCAATCAACTCTTTAACCAACTTTTCATAACTAACTATTTTCAAGATCTTTAACTAAAACGAAATTTCATTCGACTACAAGCTACTTAAATTCTATGGAATCAGTTAAAAAACTTAAAAACTGAACTCTTTTTCCTTTAAAATAAAATAACTACCCTAACTACTTTACCAAACTAAGAAATGAAAAATATCTTTTCTTTTTTTTGTAAATGCTTCAAACAAGAAAAACTTGAAATAAATATTTTTCCTTTTATTTAAAGCAAATGAAAGGAAGTAAAAGAAACACCACACAAGACTGAAACTGACCTCTGGCCCACTGCAAATCGCAGGGAGTCACTAAAGACACCAAATAGGTTGATCAACAACTCAAAGACTTGCGTAAAAACCCTTTCAAAGTAAACACAAGAAATATTTAAAAAGACAAGAAAACTGACATCTAACCCAGGCTTTGACTGTAAAAACTAGAGACACTGAACTTAAACAAGAAACCCTAAGAAGTTGAACCTCAATCAGGGAAGAGGTTGACTGTCCCTTCTTAAAAACATTTTCTTGACACAAGTACGCTATTGATGCTTAAGCAACTTTCATATGTACATGGGATGTCTATAAATAGGGGCGTGTATGTACATGTGCTATCCCACAACAGGTTGCGTACACCTCTGTAATTCCTCATAAAAAAGAAATAAATACACAAAATGATAGGTCAGGGAGAACTTGCATGGCACCAACAGGTGACTAGACCCCTTGAAAGACTCAACAAACTCAACAAGAAACTAAAAAGGTAATAAAACCAATCAAACACTAAAAAAATCCTCTAAAACCCTAAAGGCTTCCCTAGTATGGTCATCAATTCTACTAGAGGGAAAACCCCCCTTATGGATACACCAGGGTTTACAATGTAGGCAGATCAATAACCGTTTAAAAGTCTCCTACTTCTCTAACTACCCCAAACATACCCCAGACTTATGCAAGAAAAGTAAAATGAGAAGGATCTGGTAACTGTACCTTTACTCTGGTCCGGTGTAGATCCTCTCACACTTGATAGCTTCATTGATTGCAAACCTCCTCCCAAGTTTGGCTTGCATTCAAAGATAGATAAACAGAGAACTACAAGCATACATTTCATACATAAATAAGGGTTAGATGTTAGAATAAAAATGTAAAACAAACTCAAACATTCAACACATCAGGTTTTGGGAAAGGAAAAGTACTTATTTTATTGATAATACAATGATTACTTACAACCAAAGTCGGCTACTACTCCTCAAACCTGGTATGGGATCCTCTTCACCAAGCTCCAAGTGCACCTCTATGTATATTTCTCGTCTCAACCTTCTTCTTTGGAAATGGATTGGGTTATGATGGAGGAAAAATGGAAGAATGAGGAATTTTGAGGCAATTCTCACAACAAGGCTGCAAATGCTTGGGGCAAGGAAGGGATGTGAAATGGGTAGAGTTTCACTATTGTTATGTCTAGATATGGAATGAGACCCCAACACCTCCTTTTATATGGGAAAATGATGGTTATTCGGTTGGGTGATGGGCTATAGGCGGTGGATTAGTTGGGAAACTAACCAATAGCCTGTAATCTCAACGAATTCCTTGCAACTTTTTAATTTTTGCAAATTTTGCAAGTATATGCGGGATGTAGTGGTGAAACTAACATACGTATGCTGGATTTAGTGGTGTAGAAAACATATGTACGTGGGTAGTATTGGTGAAGGGCGCGTACATCTTCAAAAAATGAGTTTTTTCAGAAGAGCAACACAGTGATGGCTTGGAAAAATTTGCAAGTAAGAGGACTAAATGCCAAGTATGCATATGTAGAGAAATTTAGGGTTATAACAGATATGGATGTAGGATTCATGGCAACAAGTGCTTCTATGCAATGGTGTGGAAAAATATGATATAAAACATAGTTAATATTGTACACTAAAATATTACTTGCATGCATGTTGATTTCTCAGTATATATGAGTGCATATTTACTATTAAAAAACGTAAATTGTTATGACCTAAGGGGGACATATATGGGGTTAAATGTATATAATATGACCCCAAGGGAGAGCATATATGGGGCCTCATGTGTAGTGTGTGAATAGGTATATATAGAGATCATGTATTCATTATTGAAAACATGTGAATTGTGATGTATGGATGTATTTGATTATTTGGAGGAGGTTCTCCTATTCTTTAAGAAGTTATTTTGTAACTCATCTCTGTTTTATTGATATTGAAGTTGTGATCCACACTCACATTGTTGTGCATGGTGTGTAATTCTAGTTTATTCTGATATCTCAAGTATTTGGATCATAAGAAGATAGATGAAATGTATGTGCAGAGTGAAGGAAAACTGTCAAATGTGAAACCATATTGACACCCTTACTACCAGGAAAGATTTCAAGGAGGACAAGAACTTTAATATCAACATTATCAAGAAATAAGATGGAACAAATATCAATATTCCTGGAACAAGGCATCACAAAACCATTCATCAACAATCTATTATCAAAGACCAACAACCACTACAAATTGGAGAAGTTGCAACGACAATACATTGAATCAAAGGAAAGAAAATTATGCAACAACTAGACACCAAGGATTAAGATTGAAAAGAATTGATTTTGGATGGATGGATCATCATCAATGGAATGAAGAAAGCAAAAACATAAGAGAATCATATTACCTGGTTTCATCACATGTGAAGGCTTTGATTACAAAGCTTTAAGGACAAAACGTTTTTAAGGAGGGTACCATGTTATGACCCAAGGGGGGGAAATATATGGGGTTAAATATATATGATATGACCCCAAGGGGAGTCATATATGGAGCCTCATGTGTAGTATGTGAATAGGTATATATAGAGATCATGTATTCATTATTAAGAACATGTGAATTGTGATGTATTTTCTCAGTGTTGTTGTTGTTGTTAATGGAACAATTTTACAAGACCAAACTGATTTTTTAGTACCTGCTACATTTATTTTTTTCGCAGTTTCTTATAAACATCAAATAAAACAAATAATAGGTACAACATCATGGGGTGTTAGAATATTTTTTATATTTTATTTTTTTTAATTATTTTATTTATCTAAAAATAAATCTCCTTCAAACTTTATAAAAATTATCTAATAAACTTAAATAAATTAAAATAAATTAAATAGTTCTAAAACACCACCAAACATTCATCAAAAATAAAAATAAAAATAATTTTGAAAAAATTATAAATTATTATAATTTTTTCAAAAAAATATTTTAATTCAAATATATAAAATATTATAAAAACTTAGTATAAAAATGAAAATCAAAGCAAATATACATAAAACATTAAAACAATATAACAATAATAAAAGTCAAAACAAATGTATTTAGAGCACATTCCAATATAACATGCGTAGCAGGTATAATAATATATAACCCCGAGTTGTAGGATAGTCGGTGACATAGTGTGTTGTTAAGCCACTCTGTGATGTTAAAGTCATAGGTTCGAAACGTGCGGGGACAAAAAATCCAGCCATGCTAAGGGTTGGTGTGGCTCAGGATGGGTACGATCCCCGGGTGATTTTGACGACTTAGATGCCCCTGAGTTGTGGTTTCTTAGCCACAGGTTAGTCCCACAAGTCACAGACAAACTAACAAACAAAAAATAAAATATATAAGCTTAAAATTGAAATATAAATCCATACTTCAAATTTCATCACTGTAAGGATTCTAAATCTCTAAATGAATATCTACTAAAATTATAATGGTAATCACCTGTCTCTGAAACATACTTTCTAATATATTGAATTATATATATATATATATATAAAACAGAGTATATTTATACCTTGAATTAAAAAATAATATGGACATTGGTTGTACAAAGAATAGCCTTTTCCCATGAAATTGTTGAAATGAAAAACACACTTTGTGTTGAATGAGAAGCATTCGACATGTAATAAATGAAACACATTCGAGGGAATTGAAATACAGTTTCTAAATAAATTGAATTAAAAATAATAGAGTGACACACTTTAATTAAAAAATTAAATAACCCTACTCTCCAAATTTTATGTAAGGAAAAAATTGCATTCTTCAAAAAGCATGTGATGGAGCACCGAAATGCAATCGCTAAATACATTGAATTAAAAATAATGAGGAAGAAGAATATAACAGTTGAATTAAAAAATAATATGATGGCCTTTGGTACATTTGTACATGTAAATTCAAGTCAACACAACTTCTCAATATCGTCTATTAAAAATATTATGGAATGAAACATTGTTTCCAAATCCATTGTATTAAAACAAAAACAATATGGATGTCTACATTACATTATTATAAGTAAAATAATATTAAAACTAAACCTACAATACAACACAACGAAGATCAACTACAATGGCGCGAGGTTTCCCCTTGGACGTTGGTTGTAACTTAGGGAATCCTTTTTACAAAACCCTATTATACTTAGTGGTTTTCAGAATTTACTTTGGGTATGTAGCATTGTTTTTACCTGGTTTTTTTTGGTCCTCCTGTGACTAGCATNACTGGTATTTTTTTTTTTTAAGTTCTGTAGTTTGGGATACTTTGGTGGGAGTTTCTAGCTATCAGACTGGATTGTTTGTCATAGTTTTTGAAGGCTTCTAAAGTTGGCATACATATGGAGATTTGACAAGGCTTTTACTCTCCCTTTCCTCCAACTCTAACCTACATTTATTTTTTAAAATAACTCTTGATCTTTCTTATTATCAGAATAGTGGCTATAACTGGTCCTCCTTCCCGAGATCCTTTACTCTGGGTTTTTAGGTGGCGAGATATTTAATATTTGGATGACCAACTAATGGAGGAGGTTTTTAGTGCACTATTGAGTGCGGCTGACTAGGAGGCCTGGGAGAGGGTGGTCTTGTTTGAACCTTTCCCTTCACAATGTCCCACATATTTTCGTAAAATAAATGTTTTATTATCTTCGAAGTTGACGCCTCCGATGGCTTCTTCTCCTAGTCCTCGTAACATGCCATTACCTTAAGAAACTTCGACAGATCATTGTGCACATTTCTATGATGTTTGTAGGGTGGGTAATGTTCCCCGACGGTTTTTAGAGGGAGTCTCACACCAGGGAACTAGTCATTTTTCTGGAAATTGCTCAAAGCTAAGCCGAAGGATATTGTCTTCCCGTAAAGTGTGGCTACCAAACCAGACCAGGAAGAAAATGGTTCTAGGAGACGACCTTGGGTTGGAGGAAGCGACCAACCTTGCACTGAATTCTCTTGTTGGGAGGTTATCCTACCGTCGCCAGTGTACTACCCTTGTCTATGTTTGGATAAAAACTCATTGGTTTCCTATTCTGTGTTATGTTCCTGCAGTGTTCTATCTCCCATGGGGATAGTTTGGGTTTACCTTTCATAATCTGGATGACGCTGTAAAGATTATTGAGGGGTTGTGGCCCTATGACGGAGGAAGTATCATGTTAAAGAGGTGGATACTGTCTTTTGACCCTGCACAAGAATACTTCCAATTTCAACACATTTGGGTTCTCCTGCCTGGTCTCCCGCTCAATTTTTGGACCCCAAAAGTGCTATTGGTGTGGATGAGAAAGCTTTGGAAGATTCATACATGAAGTTGGGATGTGTACTTGTTGAGGTGGATGTACACTCAGGTATGTTAGAGACACTAGAGATACAGTGGAGGGACCAACCGTTTTTACAAAATCTTGATTATCTGGATTTACCTTTTTGTTGTTTGAGGCGTCGCAAAACTGGACATCTAAAGGATAACTGTATGGGTCTCTTGGATGAGGAAGAATCAAAATATTTGTTCCTTCAGAAGTTTTCAAGGTGTGAGCCACTTGATGTGGATTCCAATTCTCGGGATTATCCCTTTTTCGAAGTTTGAGACTCACCACCACTACCGGAGTCTGACTCACTCACAAGTAAGCTCATAACTTTTTTTCCTACATTGTTTCATTCTCTAACTACACTGGAAAAGAATGTTCTAGATGACTCTTGTCTGGTGCCTAGACAGACTGCTACCCCCTTTTATACTTGCCATCTTACAAAGATTGACTCTGTGGGGAGGGGCTTTGACACCCAAAAACACTTGGGGTCATTGCCTCAACCAGTTGAATTTGATCGTAAACCTTCCTAGGAGGGTACTCTCTCATCGTCACTTATCCCAAATGTATTATTTAAGCTGAGTCTTCCTCCAAAAGTATGCTTTGATTTCCTAGAGGCTTGTATTGATGAGGATGGGGGTGAAAACTTGACTCCTGGTATACTCTCGGGTTTTCGAGAGGAGGAGCCAGTTGATGGTACTTTGGTGGAAACATTGGAAAACTTAGTGTCTCTACCACAATAGATGGGGGCTTCTGTTTCGCTTGCCACTTTCCAAGGTCTTTCTGTTGTTCAACCACCTACACAAACTAACTTTACATACACATCGGAGACTAGTAGTGGGGTGGATGGGACTAGTTATGCTTGGTCTAGAGGTCTAGGTTTTGAGACCTCGCCTATTAAGATGAGGAGTGCGAGAAAGAAAGCTTCTCTCTGTACTGATAAGAAAGACCAAACAAGTAATATTATTACTGATTTGGGGGCGCTTAGAGGATTAAAATCCCTTGCTCATGCCAAGATATGATCCTACTCTCATTAAATGTAATAGGGGTGGGAGGATTCCTAAAAACTGCCTCTATTCATAGATTTCTTACAAAAGTCAATCCAGATATTATATTTTTACAAGAGACATTGGTTGCGGAGGAAAAGGCTTGACTGTTTATGCATAAACTGGTCCCTTAGGCATATGTGTGTTGTCAGTTCGGTAGTCACCTCGTGGGTCCTCTTAGTGACCTGGGACCCAAATAAGTTTACCCTGGTCCCATCTCTTTGTGCGGGTGGCATTTTACTCATAGGCACTAACTTAGAAATTAACAGAGATGTAAACTTTGTAAATGTTTACGGTCCTTGTAACGATAGAATTTTATTTTGGGAGCGACTTGCTTTATCTGGATTGCTATATGCTAAAACTTTGATCCTTCCAGGAGACCTAAATTTTACTATCGGTGCAGATGAGGTTTGGGGACCAATGTCCCATCTAGATTGACATGCAGGTTTTATTCTAGACATGGTTAAGGATCACTCCCTGGTTTACTTAGATCCATATATATTGATCCCTACTTGGAGAAATGGAAGGTACGGCGACGTTGGTATCTCAAAAATATTGGATCACACACTGGTATCAAAAATTCTATTACAAGAGGTGGGGTTCTACCGGTCCTGGGTTTAACTTCCTTTTATTTCTGATCATGTAGTGGTGATTACACAGTTGGATTTAAATTAGGTACATATAGATTATCTGTTTAAACTAAATCCTATGTGGCTGGTAGAGACAAATTTCACTGGGATTCTTAATGAATTTTGGCATGGTGAGACTTTCTTAGAGGAGCCAGATATCCAGCGTAGAATCATTTGGAAGTTAAAAACTTTAAAGTCCCGTGTTAAAGTTTGGGTGAGGAAAAAACGGAAAGAAAAACTTCATAAGCTGGAAACTTTGGAGGAAGATATCATTCGGGGTTACCTAAGTATGCCAAGGGATGGTATGGAATTTATTGTGGAAACACATCTAAAACTGTTAGAGGCAGAGCACAATGAAATTCTAAAATTTGAGGAGGATTATTGGTGACAAAAGAGTCACACTATTTGGTTAAAAAGAGGAGACAGAAATACAAAATATTTCCACAAATTTGAAAATGATCAAAGGAACAACCAACACATCTGGGAGATAGGAGATGATACTGGTCAGAACATAGGCAAGGAGGAGATAAAAGGAGAGGCTATCAAATATTTTAAGCAACTTTATGCAGTGGATGACTCGCGAGCACAAGTGGATCAAGAAAAATCAGCTACACTTTTTAATCATTTTGTGACTGACGATGATAATGTAGGTATTGAGAGAGTTGTTACCAAGCAAGAGATTCAGGATATATTAAGCAATTTTGCAAAATATAAAAGTTCAGGTCCGGACGGATGGACAGTTGAGTTATTTTCACTTTACTTTGATGTGGTTGGGGATGATATTTTAGATATGGTCGAAGACTCAAGAACCAGAGGGAATATTCAAAAGTCACTAAACTTGACCTTCTTGACTTTAATACCTAAGGAAAACTCTCCGCGGACATTTTGGGACTATAGACCAATCACTCTTTGTAATATTTGTTTTAAACTGATCTCCAAAGTGATTGAAAATAGAATTAAACCCATCCTTTTGAGGGAATTTTCCATGGAACAATTGGGCTTCTTGAAGGGTAGACATATTTCGGAGGCGGTCAGGACGACTCATGAATGCATTCACAGTATCAAGACCAAAACACTCCAAGCTCTGCTTCTAAATATGGATCTCAAAAAGACATATGATTGTGTTAGTTGGGATTTCCTTCGACTACTTTTGTTTCAAAATGGATTTATCCCCTTTTATATCTCCTTGATTATGAGCTATGTGACGAGTGCTTCTTTCACGGTGCTGATAAACTGGGAGACTTCGTCTTTCTTCAACAGTGAACGTGGACTGTGCCAAGGTTGTCTTGTCTCTCCATTATTATTTATCTTAATCATGGAAAGTCTTAGTATTCTTTTAAAATAGGGCCAAGAGGTGGGTCAATTGACTGGGATCAAACTCTCTAGAGTTATAAAAGTATTACATCTTATTTTCATAGATGTTGTGATCATCATGACGAAGGCCTTTGTGGAATAATGGAAGTTGATTAAGAATATCTTGGACCATTTCTGTGGAGATATTGGTCTTAATATTAATCAGGTAAAATATACTTTCCACTTTGCAGAATGGGAGGATGGGGATTTGTTTATTTATAAGGAGATGTTCTCTTTTAATTTCTGTGAGATGAGCTGAGGATTTAAATACTTTGGGTATTTTCTAAAAGTGGGGAAAAATTGTGTAGAAGTCTAGAATTGGTTATTGGTAAAATTTGAAAAAAAAATTAACCAATGGTGCAATCTCTAGTTAACTTTGGGTGGTCGATGTATTTTAGCAAAGGTTGTTTTGGAAACAAAAGAAGTGTTCTAGATGGATCTGGCGGCGGTTCCCATTGCAATCCTGAAAAATATTCACAAACTGATCATTGAATTTCTCTGGATGGAAGGTCGTAAAGAAAGGGGTATATATATTTGTAGTTGGGCACGACTTGCAAAACCCAAATCTCTGGGTGGCTAGGGACTTCGGAACATTTTTTTCTTCAATCGGGTGCTTGCAACCAATACACTGTGGAGGGGATTGATGGTTGATGGAATTTGGCACCGTGTGGTAAAGGAAAAATATCTTCCCTTTATTTATGTGGCTACTTGGCTTAGATCTGTCTAGATCCCACAACCTTTAGATTCTTATTTATGGAAAAATCGGTGTAAGTCATTACCACTAATTATACATTGGTTGAGCTGGAAGCCTGGGAATGGTTTCTTTATACACATTGGAAAGGATAATATTATTGATATTGGGACTCAACCTAAGCTATCACTAGAGTTAATACTGGAGCTAAAAATCCAAAATATAAATTATTTGTATCAAGCAAAGGTGCAGTCTTCAAGGGGATTTGTTTGTGTACAGTCGAGGAGCAACGAGGAGCTAGGACTATCAAGCACGTTGGCTCTGGAATGGAAAAATTATATTAGGGATCTTATCAGTTCAGATGACCAAATGGGAGATGGCGAGGAATTTCTATTAAGGAGAGGAGGGGATCAATCGAGAACTATCTCGGTAAGAAATTTTTATAATGCATTGGCACAAGTACTTTGGCCACATTGTATTGAGACCTGGAGAAAGAATCTATGTAAATGAGACTTGGCCTTAAAAGTAAAATTTTTCTTTTGGCTTGCTCTGGATTCAAAAATCCTCACTTGGAACTCCCTACAAAAAAGGGCATGGTGTGGGCTGAGCTTCTGCCCACTATGTTATAGGGAGGAAGAGACTATATCACATCTTTTCATATCCTGTTCTTTTACTATTAAACTGTGGCAGAACCTTCACAATGCTTTCAAATTTTCTAAGATGTGGGGAGGTACTTCTTTAATTAGCAGTTTTGAAGACTGGTTAAGGGCGGAGAAATTCTTTAAAACCTTACCTATTATGGTGTGTTGGCAGGTTTGGATGGAAATAAATCTTAGTATTTTTGAAAATCATACTCCCTCTATTATGAGAGCTTGTATCAAAGTTAGAGAGATGGAAAAAACATCAATTGGAATGTCACTTTCTAGAACTCAACTCAGGTTAAAAAAGACATCAGATCTCAGGGGAGAAAACTTTTGTTGGTTTGACGGAGCTGCACAACAAAATTGATTTCTTTGTGGGGTTGGGGGGGTTATAAAGACTCTAGAGATGACAACTTATAGATGGACATTAAACTGTGGACAGGGTTCAAATACTAGAGCTGAAATACTTGGGGTCTGGGCTTGCTTAACCTTAGCACAATGCTTAAATCTTGATGTCATACATGTTCTTGGAGATTCAAAAATTGCCATTGATTGGATCAACCAATCTAACAAGCTACAAGTTACTTCACTCTTGGGATGGAAAACTAAGATTAGAGAAATTATATCACATTTCATGGATATTAAGTTTACTCATATATATCATGAAGAAAACATGGAGGCCTATGCTTTATCCAAACTTGCGTTACAGGTTCCAGAAGGAAGGATATTCTACAACAAATGGTAGGATGGCCACAAGGGCCCCCCACTTACACTTCATATTTATCCTTGAAGTTTGTTCTTGGAATCTGGTTTCATACTTTCTCGCATTTAGTAGTTTTCTGCGATATGATATAGGAATCGGTGGCTTAATTCCCAGAACTATTTTTGTATATGGGATAAGTAATCTGGAACAATGGAGGTTAGGGTTATCCACCACTTTGGTGACTTTCTCTCTTTGTAAGTTTTGTAACTGATATAGACTTTTACTGTATTTTTCTAGTTTCCTCTACTGTCGGAGTGAAGAACATGTGATAAGATGTATTTTTAGAACCACATATATTAATATATGGAGAAATTTTCTATTGGAAAAGGTAAAATAATACTGCCCCAAAAAATATTGGTTTTAAATCAAATATAAATTCATAAGCATTAGTGGTTTTAAATAACATGTAAATTCATAAGCATTATTGGCCTTAAATAAAGTGTAAATTCATAACATCCGTGGGCTTAAATAACATCTAAATTCATTTTGTTTAATACCTAATAGTCTTAAACTTTAAGAGGAAAAGGAACAAGATCCACGTCATCTGTTCAGTTGGAAAGGATGAAATCCTTTATTCATCTATTTTAAACATAACATCACATCACAGATTTGCCTTGCCATATAACAAAAAAAAAAACTGAGGATATTAGATCCAATGGAAATGTATAATGTAATAATACATTCGAGTAAACTAAAGGTTGAGAGATGAAAAGAGAATGATACTAAACTTATGGTTGCATGAAGAGAAGAAAATTAGAATTTGCTTCAGAGACTTACTTTAATCATGTTTTGAATATATTCACTTTCAATATCTGTGAAATGGATAGTTGAATCCGAGTCAAGAAAATTGTTTTTCCCTTCTCTTTGACTCCCCTGCATATGTTCTCCCTCCATATTCAACTTGCCAAGTCCCATTCCATGAAAGTTGAAATGTGGACCTTCCATTGTAGCTTCCATGTCCATTGTATCAGAAACCAAATCCAAACCAAAGTCTCATTCATTTTTCATGTATCCCATTGTAGATGTGGATTTATCCTACGGATTTAGCCATGGGAGGCTCTATGTGTCTAGTGACATCTTAGATGCCTTGGGTGAATCGGTGGGCATGCTAGAATTCTATTGATACCTCATGTGTCGCAAAATTATGTTGTTGTTCATTCTTGAGTCTGTGTTTCCCAATTCACTCATGTGTCATTCTTTTGTTCAAGGGAAGATTTTAACTTTCGTCAGCCACTCATAATTTGTGAATTTTCATGTTAGCCTTCCCATGTCAAGTAAATCTTAGAATTAGATAGAATATATGTTTTATAATCATGTCAGTATGGAATATCCCCATTGGATTCTTTTTGGAGAGTCAACTGTTATCGACTCTGACCCATTTCTCTAAGAATTTGATCTATAGTATCACCCTATGCCTATTTTCATCATTGATAGCTTACCTTGCACTTAGCATATGACAATCCATCATTGGTCACTCACTAAGTGTTTTTCCATGTGTTCGACGTCAATACCTATATCCACACTTTGGGATTTGTGAAATACCTTGGGTTTCATTTTCCTTATTGGTGAAATTCCTCACCTCTATCAATGGTAATCATTATTGGTCATTTCTCAGAGGGTCTCTTTCGTGCATTATTCCATCTAGTACATGAAAGAGATGTACATGATAGTGTTTCCATCTAATATTTCATTTGAGTTCTTCAAAATGTTTTTCCTTCTTCTATTCCTCATGTTGGATGATGGGGAATGCCTTAATGTCCTCCTTTCATTGGATCTCTTCCCATCGACTTCAACTTATTTTCTCTAGCAACAAGATCTAGATTCTTTTTTGTACCTTTGGGTTTGTAGTCATCAGTGGTAGGTTCCCCCGCTATTGATAGTGGGAATACACCAATGTCCCCTAATTGATAGATTCTACAAGTGTTTGATGTTATCTCATTCATTCATAGTTTCTAGAATGCACTAGGTACCTTGACACCCATTATCGTTATATGATCTAAAAATGAAGAAGACTTGTATTCTTGAAAATATTTGCAAGTTTTAATTCATGTGTTCAAATGCAAAAGGATAAATTTTGCAAACACAAATTTTATAGAAATTACACATTCAAGATGCATATAAACAATATCAAATAACAGTGAACAAAAAACACATAACACAACAAATGATAAAGGAGTTCACCCCTCTCTTGGGCTACATCTCCTGGTCCAGCTTCCAATGGATCTTTTGTATTATTTTCTCAATGTTCTTAAATATGTGCTTTAAAATGCTCAAAATTCCAAATAGATGGATCCAATGGCTTCAGAACGTCCAAAAACCCCTAGCTGGGCTTTTTTGGCACCTCGTTTGGCCAAAAATTGAAGAAGATAGGCTTCCTGGAAGTTCCCCTTCAAACTTGTTGTCTCTGGATCGCCAAAATGCAACCTTGCTCCCTCAACCTAGCCCCCACACGCATATATGTGTAAAAACCCAGCACCGGGTGCAACTGCACAACCGGTGCGAACTATAGGTTGGTTACGCACCTTAGCCCCTAATTGCCAAGGCCGAGGGCACATGGACCACCATATGACCACACATATATTTAAAAAGGGCCAAAGGTTTTAAACGGTTGGAAAGGCGCACCCGTGGTCATATCATATACACATAAGACCGAGGCTCATACGAAATGGGATATATGATAAATGGTCAGAGGGCGCACCGTGCCGGTGGTTACATTGCAATGTATATGACTAGGGTTGGGGCTAAGCCTTGCCCCGGTCTGAGCCCATTTCAAAACTTATACAAATTCAAATAATTTGATTTCCATATATATTATAAGAACCATATGGTGGCATGCCGGTTGGCAGCCCTTCTCAAGGCTTTACCCCTGCCCGGAGGTCACAGGGTCAAATCCGACCAACAACATAAGTTTTAAGCCAACGCCAGGGTGACACGTGGCAGCCACTGAGTGGGCTACGTGTCAGCATTTCATTCGCCATCAATGACACATGTCAAATGTCAACTCCTCCACAATCCTGCCAACCAACACCTACCATGTGTCATACGGCTCTGCCACGTGTCGTACGATCTACCACATCAGCATCCGTATGGACTGTATGGACTATACAATCAACACATTTTTTTTTGCATGTTTGTCGTTTTGAACAGAACGTGATATCTCTCTCATTTGATGTTTGTTTGAACCCAAACAAGTTGCATTGGGTTCATGACGACGAGGCCTACACTCCCATTCGATTTGAAGTGATTCCAAGCACTTTGAATTTTTGAGCAAAATTTGATCCCCTGGATCATACCTCCCCATTGGAAAGCTTTTGGACCTCCAAAAGACTATTCTCAGTCTATTTGAAGATGAGGGTATAGTTCCCTCACCTTTCCAACCTCAATCCACTTGGCTTTACTTGGATTTGTGCCTTTAAGACCAACTCGAAGATATTCCACATTTCCTCGTTTTGAAGTTCTCATTCTCCTGTCAAGGATGGTGTCTTCATGCAGTTCTATAAGATATTCTGGGGAGAAATCATCTATAGAAGGAATATGAACATGTTATCCTTGATCATCAATCAAAGGAGGATCATATAATTTCAAATTCTCAACATTAACAACTACATACATTTGCATATAAGGAGGCAAATCTAAACAGAAGGCATTGTTACCAATCTTGTCAAGAATCTTGAAAGGACCATATCGAATTGGTTTCAGTTTTTTACCTTCTTCTTTAATCCTCTCCTTACTAATTGTAACATCCCGCTCTAGCGCACAGAGAAAAATTATTCTTTGAGGACACTTGCTCGCAAGTGATCTGGACTATTATGATATTAAAACATGTGTCCTTGATTATGATGCGTTATGGTAGATAACATGATGTTTTACTGCTTTGCCATAGACAGGTGCTATTGACTCGTTTGTACTGAGTGTGCAGGATTTTGGACCTTGAGGATGCAGAGGCATCGACGGAACCACTTGGAATCTGGATCGAGTTAGGGAGTGTGCTATTGGGGTTTGATTGTTTACTGTGATTTTAGTACATTTGATTATATGATATGATGTGGACATGTTCTAACACGATTGTTGATGATGCAGGTTGACGATAGCTTGCTGACCAGACTCACATATGGAGTAAAGGGGCCACACACGATTACCAGAGAGGTGGAGGGAGAGGTGTGGACAACAACCCTGCCACAACCTACTAGCACTCCTGCCATGGCTCGAACTGTAGGTTAACAATTACCTAGTTCGAGAGGACCCACGATGTCGTGATGGCAGACTGTGACAGTCGCTCACGATGATTCTAAGGGGCACGCAATAAGGTAGGGGACTTATTCCTTAGAATCCCTTAGTCTCCCACAAGTTCACCTAGAGGAGTGTTGACTCCAGGGGTTATTGATGTCTACCTATCAGTCAAGAGGCAAGTGGCACCCTTGGAGCATGTGGTGCATCCTGAAGGGCACGTCGCGCAAAAGAAACACAAGAGGCGAGTGGCACCCTTGGAGCACGTGGTGCATCTTGAAGGGCACGTCGTGCAAAAGAAACACAAGAGGTGACTGGCACCCTTGGAGCACGTGGTGCATCCTAAAGGGCACGTCGTGCAAAAGAAACAAACGAGGCAAGTGGCACCCTTGGAGCACATGGTGCGTCCTGAAGGGCACATCGCATTGATGATGATGAAGGAACAAACCTAGATGACCCTAAGACATTTAACACATTAAGAAATTCTTAAACAGCTTCCCTAATTAAATGTCACCCAGTTCAGAATCTAAGTCCTAAGTCTAAAACTTCTCTATGGTAAAATTTTGTGTAACCTTAAGAAAAATACCCTATAAAAATAAAAAAAAATAAAAATTAAACTAAAAACCACTTAAGTAATAGTTTTAGTCTTCAAAAAAATTTTGGGGTAAAATCAAGAGAGTAATAATTTAATTAAAATCAGTGGATTTAAATTGTAAAGAAGGATTTAATTATTTAACTTGTGAAAGTGTAAAAGATATTAAATTATTAATAAAAAGGAAAAAGAGGTTAATTTATGCAACTGCCATTTTGGCTCTAATAAAAAGGGGAAAGAAGGGGATAAAAAAAATTAGGAAACTAAAGAAGGGAGGAAACATAATAAGGGAAAGAGGGGAACTCATGGTAAAAAGCGAGGTCAACTTAGTAAAGAATCCACAATAAAGAACCTTCTAAATTGAACTAAATTAACAACATCATTTTAGGGAAAGTATTTAAAACCTATAAGGGAATCTAGGGACACCTAGGAGTAAAAATAAGAGTATCTCTAGGTGGGTGAGGGAAATAAGACAATTTAATAAATTAAATAAAATAGTTAATGGAGAAACATGGGGGATGAATGACACTTGTACGAAAGTGAATTTTTAGAAGATTTTATTAAAACTTAAAGTAAATGAAATTTAGGGAAAGTTTGGAAGTTCTAAAATTCTATAAAATAGAGAGAGGAGAAGGAAGAAGGGGGATCGGTTGTTAGCGTAATGTTACGCTACCGGAATTGTGACTTGATTAATTACTTGTGGGGAGTTGGGATTTCCCAACTCAGATAGGAGTGGTAGCTCGGCCTTGCGAGGCGAGCTGGGAGCTAGACGTACCATCTAGATAGTGTGTGGCCCCTTTGTAGCTCAGGGGGCTAAGGGGGGAGCAGAGTACCCCTAGTGGCTGGGAGGTACCGGTGAGGTCTCGACGGTCGGCGAGCGGGAGTGGCACGGAGCGCGCAGACGTCCTTCGAAGTGGGCGATAAGGCAACGATATGTTCTTTACTTAGTAGAGTAGATTGCAATATGACTTATGTTGGGATCGAAATATTGATGGTAAATGTATTGTATGTTTAGATTGATAGCGAACCCTTTTTATTTTTCCCTAGCCGAGTTGATTGTTTGACTGGTGTCCTCATCACTTAGATGGTAAAAATTGAACGGTGTGATTGTCATGTAAAGGCGATTTTTGCATTCCTTGCTTTTAAAACATTTAAAATTTCATATCTGCATTACCACATTAGTACTTCTGAATTTTTGGCTAAGGAAACGATCATAATAACAAGCGTGATAATTTAAATCTAGTATGGTTACATTTAGAGTTCCTTAAACTTTAATTAAATTTTCACCCAGCCAATACTGTAGCGCGATTTCATGTAGGAGCAACAGAGAAATTTCTCATCCCTGCGGTTGTACCGACGTTCACCTTTGACTCTGTTTTTTCTTTTATTTATTTTGAGCCTTGATGGCAGATGTGGAAAAGATTGTCGAAGCTGTAGAAATTGAAATCTCTGTAGAAATGGAAATCCCTGCGTTATTTTCTGCATTTTTTTATGTTTGCTTTTCCATGCATTTCCGTGGAGGAATCCCACTCAATTCAACACCCATATCTGCACCCTTTGGTTGGTATTTCTCTGCAAATTTGTTGTTGTTTTCATTCTCGGCGATGGCGAGAATACCCACGCGGATTCACGCACATAAACTCTGCAAATTTGTTGTTGTTTGCATTCTCGGCGATGGGGAGAATACCCACATGGATTTGCACACATAAACTCTGCAAATTGGTTGTTGTTTGTATTCTCTGCGATTGGGGAGGATACCCACGTGTTTCAACCAAAACTTCTCTGTGTTTTTATTGTTTTAAATTCTCTGTGTTTTTATGGTTATAAACCTCTGGGATTTGGTGGAGGATACCCCCCACAATTTCGACCACATGAACGCTGAGTTTTGGTGATTAATTATCTCTGCAATATTCTTGGTGTTCTATGCATTTTTGGTGTGTATATCCCATCTTAACAGTGATGTATCGCTCCAATTCAATACGGAAATAAAATGTCTGGACACCAGTTTTTGCGTTAACAAGTGTTGATTTTTTCGTTTTCCCCTTGCCCTTTGTACCTATGTTTATTGTAGTCTGACGATAAATGATCACTGGAGAAAGTGGATTCAACTTGGTAACATCTAGCTCGTTCAGGTAGACACTGCAGATAGCTCTTTGCGTTGATCTTCATAATTTACGTTTCCAGGATGTAACTGGCAGAATGTTACTGGTAACCCCTCCTGGAATTTCTGCAACGATTTTGCTGTTATATTAATTAATTAACTTCCTTTATTCTGTCGTACTGTTAATTATTCATTAATCTCTTAAATGTCGCACTATTTTCCTCTAATTATTCATTACTCTTAATCCCTTCAGACTTGCTCCAACTGATGCGTTAAATGTAAATTTTAGATGGTAATGGTAGACAGGTTCTTTTATGTGTTAAATTAGATTGGTTCAACAAAACTTACTTTCCTCTCTCAATTAATATAATTCCCATGGCAATTTAATATAGGATGATTTTAAAAAGGATTTTTATTATTATTGTAATACATGAAGGTAATGTTATTGAATGTATTGTTAAGGAATACGCAACTGTGATATATTGTTATTTTAATAGATAAGAATATTACTACTGTAATGAAATTTTATGGTTATTTAATTGCAAGGATATTATGATGTAAAATGTGAGGTTGTTATTGTTTTAGGATAATGTTATCGTAGTTTCATTGTATTGGTAATGTACAAGATGTAAGGTGATTGTTACGTATTTGCAATGTTATTGTAATATAAGGTCATGGTAATTTATCGTTGAACCAGGTAAATGTAATATCCTTTCCATTTGGAAAAATGCTATGTTAGCATTGATAACATAGGAAATGTAAGGACATTGTTATTTATTTACAATGTTGTTGTAGTATAAAAAGTAACGGTAAGGTTAATTTATTGTAAGGACATTTTAATTCTTTTATATTTTCAACACAAAAAGGGTAAGGTCCTTAAACTAAGTGCACTAAATTATGACGAACAATTAATTATATGCACTCATTTTAAGGTTGGGTTGGTAACTCATTGACTAACGGAAATTAAACGAAGTGATTGATCTATACTGGTTGCCAATTGAGTCGTAGGTAATGTTGAGTCTTCACTAATGGTTGGTTATGGTCAGTGTCCTTTTGACTTGCGCCTTCCATAGAGGAAGTGGTTGTTCTTTTGATTATTGTTGTACTTGTTGGTAATCATTTAGTTGCTTGGTCTTCTTGTGTCGGGCGGGATGTAGACACCTCCATGTTCCGCAGAACAGTCGCTAGCCCTAAGACCTTAAATGGTTAAAATCGATGGAAACCTGGGCTTGAGCATTGATTATGTGTCTTGGAGGTCCTAACCATTGCAGGTTAGGACGGGCGGGTAGTCAGTCTTATTTATTGTCGGTTGATGGTCATTCATTGCATGCAGATGATTGATGTGCGTCTTAGATAATTATGTTGTTATCATAGTTGTATGCATAATGATTCATTGTCATGTGGCGACATAGAGTACAATGTCTTGTTACCCTTGTACAAACGCACACAATTTTTTTTTTTATTAGCACTTGTTATAAGAGGTTGTCATCGTAACGAGGTGGATTGTTACATATGGTATCAGAGCGGGTTCAACCCGCGACTTGGGATCAGTATGGCTTTCATTGACATGATTGTATTATACTGTTGCTAAGCGAGTTGATTGTGTGCGTGCAGGTGATCATGGTTAGAGGACACCACGGAGGCAGGCAAAGGGGTGTTAGGGAAGGAGGTGCGACGCCTCCAGTAGAATCCACACCTCAGGGGTCTAACCCCCAGGGAGACAAGCAGGTTCTTGGACAGGAGCAGATATCAATTGGCGACGTATTCGGGATAATGAGATCCTTTCAGCACATGTCCGAGGCACTGATCAGTCATTTTGACAGAGATGAGGCTAGAGCGTCGACACCTGCTGAGGTTCCACTGCACGCACCAGCCGTTACTGGTAGCATTCACCGTGAACTCGAGAAGGTCAAATTTCTCGAGTTCTTTGGTGCCCTGGATGGCGCAGCCATCGAGGCATGGTTGGAGAACATGGTGATGTGCTTCGCACTTCACGATTATACCTCTAACATGAAGGTCTGCATGGTGGTATTTCAACTAAAGGGGAGCGCTCTTCTATGGTGGAAGATTCTCCTACCACAACTGAACATGGTCGTCGAAGACGTGTCATGGGAACTATTTGCGGAACGGTTCCGAGAGAGGTACCTTTCAGAGGAATTCATTGAGCATTAGCTCAATGAGTTTAACGCCTTACGACAAGGAGGTCGTACGGTGCCCGAGTACGAGGCACATTTTATGGAGCTGCTCCGGTACGCTCCGCACCTTAACACTGAAAAACTTAAGGTCAATAGGTTCATGTTTGACCTTAACGGCGGCCTGCGTGCAAAGGTTACGATTTTGATGCCTCAAACCTTGCACGATGCCATCCAGAAGGCCCTCATAGCTGAGGAGGAGCTTAACAGTGGGGATCAGACCAGGACTCCAGCGAGACCAGCAGGGCAGGTTCCAGCTAAAACCCAGTAGCACTAGATACCAGCAAGACATACGTCAGGATATCGTGGCTCCCAAAGGGGATCCACTTTCACTACACCCCGACAACCACCACCTCAACAAAGGACACCTTATCGGGGAACATAGCATCAACAACAACATCGTCCATAGAAGTAACATTTTAGGCCTGTTCAGCAGAACAGACCAGGGTTCCATGTCGGTGGGTCGTCATCTTCTACTTCGGGTACCAGGACTACTGGGTTGAAGAAGGGGTGTTGGACATGTGGGGAGCCACACTACCAGCGGGACTGTCCTATGGAGAGGACCCAAGCATCCAGATCAGTCGAACCCACTACCATGGGAGATATGCAGCGGTGAATAACCACTAGGCAGAGCACCAGTCGACTGTGCTCGAGACGACAGGTACTGTCACTGACCAGACCCTTAGTATTTTGATTGATCCCGGTGCTACTAAGAGTTTCATTTCTGGTGCAGTGCTAAAAAGGATTAAGTTAAAGGCAATCAAACAGGACAAGTTTAGCTTCGTAGAGATGGCCTCGGGAACCAAACAGAAGGTTGGAGGAAAGGTTACGGGCCATGCCCTTAAACTGGGAGAGTTTGTCACGAGGGCCAACTTGTACGTCATGATCTTATGATATTATGATGTCATAATTGGTATGGATCGGTTAGAATCACATGAGGCGATACTCAACTGTAAGATGAAACGGTTGAGCTTGATCGATGACGAGGGACAGAGACGTGTGATTGTAGGACAGAACTAGGGAGTTTCCCTAAGGTTCGTCTCTTCCTTACAGTTATGGAAGAGTATGTGCAAGGGGTGAAAGATTTATGCGATCCTTGTGTTAAATGAGAGGGGAGTAGTGGAAGGTCTAGAACACCTTCCGGTGGTGAGAGAGTTTGTGGACGTATTTCTAGAGGAGTTACCGGGGATGTCGCCGAAGAGAGAATTTGAATTTACCATAGATCTAAGACTAGGGACTGAACCAATAGCAAGAACGCCTTATTGTTTGTCCACCCTGGAGTTACAAGAGTTGAAAATGCAACTGAAGGAGTTGCTAGACCTGGGACTGATACGTCCTAGTGTGTCACCTTGGGGTGCACCGGTTATTTTCATATGAAAGAAGGACGGATCGTGGAGGATTTACATAGACTACCATCAAATGAACAAGGCTATGATCAAGAATCAGTATCCCTTGTCGAGAATTGATGATCTGTTCGATCAAATGAAGAGTGCGACAATGTTCTCCAAGATTGATTTGCAATCAGGGTATAACTAGTTGTGGATCAAGGAGGATGACGTCCCTAAGACCGCCTTTAAGACGAGGTTTGGACATTACGAGTTTACTGTTTTACCGTTTGGATTGACAAATTCCCCAGGAGTATTTATGAGTTTGATGAACGGGGTGTTCTGCGAGTACTTGGACAAGTTCGTCCAAGTGTTCATTGACGATATTTTGTTTTACTCTCGTACAATGGAGGAGCATGATGAGCACTTGCACTTGTTACTACAGTGTCTGTGAGAGCACAAATTGTATGGGAAATTGTCCAAATGCTCTTTTTATCAATCGAAGATTCACTACTTAGGGCATGTCATCTTTGACGAAGATATCGTCATGGATCCAGCCAAGGTCGAGGCTATTATGGAATGGCCTGCGCCAACGAATGTCACGGAAGTGTGTATCTTTATGCGTTTAGCAGGATACTATCGACGGTTTGTCGAGGGATTTTTGAAGATAGAAAATCCGATCATGGAATTGCAAAAGAAAAAGAAGAAGTTTGTTTGGACCGAGAAATGCACGGAAGCATTTTGGAGGCTTAAGGAGTTGTTGACAATTGCACTGATACTAAAGGTCCCTGACATGGACACAGACTTCTTGGTATGCACTGACGCATCCAAGGAAGATTTAGGCGGAGTCTTGATGCAAGACGGACGAGTGATTGCTTACATTTCGATGAAACTGAGAAGGCATGAGGAGAACTACGCGACACACAATTTTGATTTATTAGCCATTGTATATGCCTTGAAGGTTTGGAGACACTACCTTGTTGGATGAAAATTTGAACTAAAAACTAATCATTGTGGACTACAACACATTTTTACGAAAAGCGACCTGAACGCACGACAACGGCGTTGGTCAGAATTGCTTAGCGAGTACGACTTTGAGATTTCTTACATAAAAGGAACAATGAACCGAGTGGCGGATGCTTTGAATCAAAGACCACACATATTTTCGGTGTTACCTCTTCAGACGAATCTACGTGAGAAGATTCTCACTTTACAACGTGACGATGACTAGTACAAGGAGGTCGAGGGTTTTTTTGGAAAAAACACAATGATGGTACCACGATATGAGGGATTTTCATTTGATAGAGATGGGTTATTGAGGTTTAAAAGTTGGATTTACGTACCGCCAAACGACGAGTTGAGGATGTTGATCCTGAGTGAGGCTCATAGAGCAGTTTACATGGCTCACCCAAGAGTCACGAAGATGAGGGCAGACCTTAAACCCTTATTATTTTGGACAGGAATGAAGGCCGACATAGTCAACTATGTGGCCAAATGTCTAGAGTTCCGGCAGGTAAAGGCTAAACATAGACACCCAACATGATTACTTCAACCACATGCCATCCCAGAATTGAAATGGGAGGTTATTTCGATGGATTTTATTGTTGTATTGCCACTGACGGCAAGGAGACATGACTTGATTTTTGTAGTAGTAGACACTCTGACGAAGAGTGCTCACTTTATTCCTGTGCATATGACGTATTAGGCACCTAACATAGTGAGAGTTTTCATCAGTGATATTGTGAGGCTGCATGGCATGCCTAAGAGGATTATATCCGATCGAGGATCAGTGTTTACTGGACGATTTTGGACGATTTTCCAAGAGGCCTTGGGAACCCAACTTAATTTTAGTACTACGTATCACCCGGAGACTGACGGATAGACAGAACGAACGAACCAAACCTTGGAGGACATGTTGCGCATGTACGTGATGGACCAACAAAAGCGTTGGGAAGAATTCTTCCCACTAATAGAGTTCACTTACAACAACAGTTACCAGAGCACCATTAAGATGGCGCCTTTTGAGTTTCTTTATGGGCGACCATGTCGGACGCCTTTGAGTTGGGATCAACTTGAGGATAGGGTTCTGGTGGGACTAGAAGCGATCCAAGAAATGGAAGAGCAAATGAAAACCATGAGACAAAGGATTAAAGAAGCGCAGGATTGACAGAAGAGTTATGTCGATGCCCACTGAATCGACCGTAGTTACGAGGTTGGCGATCGAGTCTTATTGTGGGTTAAACCACATAAGAGTTCAATTAAGTTTGGGAAGGGAGCTAAACTCTCTCCTAGGTTCGTGGGACCTTTCAAGATTTTAGAGAGAAAGGGGCCCATGCCCTATCGACTAGCCTTGATTGATTCTTTGAGGTGTATGCACGATGTTTTTCATGTATCTGTTTTGAGACATTATATTAGTGATCCTACACATGTGATTGACATGAGTTCCTTGTAGGTATCGGATGAGGGAGTGCTCACGACATAGCCTTTCCACATCTTATATCATCGCGATCGACAATTATGACATCGAATGGTAGATCAAGTCAAGGTCCAGTGGGACAATTATAGTCCACACTCGGTGACCTGGGAGGACGCATATGATATGCACCATCAGTTTCCATTTTTGTTTGATAGATAGACTTATGATACTGTGATACACTTATTTCGGCATTTATACTATGAAACTTTGGGACAAAGTTTAGACCAAGAGGGGGTGTATGTAACATCCCTCTCTGGTGCACTGAGAAAACTTATTCTTTGAGGACACTTGCTCGCAAGTGATCCATACTATTATGATATTAAAACATTTGTCCTTGATTATGATGCGTTATGGTAGATAACATGATGTTTTACTGCTTTTCCATAGACAGGTGCTATTGACTCGGTTGTACTGAGTGTGTAAGGTTTTGGACCTTGAAGATGCAGAGGCATCGACGAAACCCCTTGGACTCTGGATCGAGTTAGGGAGTGTGCTATTTAGGTTTGATTGTTTACTGTGATTTTAGTACATTTGATTAGATGATATGATGTGGACATGTTCTGACATGATTGTTGATGATGCAGACTAACGATAGCTTTCCGAACAGACTCACATATGGAGTAAATGGGCCACACACGATTACCAGAGAGGTTGAGGGAGAGGTGTGGACAGTAGCCCTGCCGCAGCCTACTAGCACTCCCGCTGTGGCTCGAACTGTAGGTTAACGATTACCTAGTTCGAGAGGACCCACGATGCCACGAGGGAAGACTGTGACAATTGCTCACGATGATTCTAAGGGGCGCGCAATAAGGCGGGGGCCTTATTCCTTAGAAGCCCTTAGTCTCCCACAAGTTCACCTGGCGGAGTGTTGACTCCAGGGGTTATTGATGTCTACCTATCAGTCAAGAGGCAAGTGGCACCCTTGGAGCACGTGGTGCATCCTGAAGGGCACGTCGCACAAAAGAAACACAAGAGGCGAGTGGCACCCTTGGAGCATGTGGTGCATCCTGAAGGGCACGTCGCGCAAAAGAAAAAAACGAGGCGAGTGGCACCCTTGGAGCACATGGTGCGTCCTGAAGGGAACATCACATTGATGATGATGAAGGAAAAAACCTAGATGGCCCTAATACATTTAACACATTAAGAAATTCATAAAAAACTTCCCTAATTAAATGTCGCCCAGTTCAGAATCTAAGTCCTAAGTCTAAAACTTCTCTAGGGTAAAATTTTGTCTAACCTTAAGAAAAATACCCTATAAAAAAAAAAAAAAAATTAAACTAAAAACCACTTAAGTAATAGTTTTAATCTTCATAAAATTTTTGGGGTAAAATGAAGAGAGTAATAATTTAATTAAAATTAGTGGATTTAAATTGTAAAGAAGGATTTAATTATTTAACTTGTGAAAGTGTAAAAAATATTAAATTATTAATAAAAAGGAAAAAGAGGTTAATTTGCGCAACTGCCATTTTGGCTCTAATAAAAAGGGGAAAGAAGGGAATAATTTTTTTTAGGAAACTAAGGAATGGATGAAACATAATAAGGGAAAGAGGGGAACTCATGATAAAAAGCGAGGTCAACTTAGTAAAGAATCTGCAATAAAGAACCTTCTAAATTGAACTAAATTAGCAACATCATTTTAGGGAAAGTATTTAAAACCTGTAAGGGAATCTAGGGACACCTAGGAGTAAAAATAGGAGTAACTCTAGGTGGGTGAGGGAAATAAGACAATTTAATAAATTAAAGAAAATAGTTAATGGAGAAACGTGGGGGATGAATGACAGTTGTACGAAAGTGAATTTTTAGAAGATTTTATTAAAACTTAAAGTAAATGAAATTTAGGGAAAGTTTGGAAGTTCTAAAATTCTATAAAAGAGAGAGAGGAGAAGGAAGAAGGGGGATCGACTGTTAGCATAATGTTACACTGCCAGATTTGTGACTTCATTGATTACTTGTGGGGAGTTGGGATTTCCCAGCTCGGATAAGAGTGGTAGCTCGGCCTTGCGAGGTGAGTTGGGAGCTAGACGTACCATCTGGATAGTGTGTGGCCCCTTTGTGGCTAGGGGGTCTAAGGGGGAAGCAGAGTACCCCTAGCATTGGTTGGGAGGTACCGGTGAGGTCTCGACGATCGGCGAGCGGGAGCGGCACGGAGCGCGTGGACGTCCTTTGAAGCGGGCGATAAGGCAACGGTATGTTCTTTACTTAGTAGAGTAGATTGCAATATGACTTATGCTGGGATCGGAATATCGATGGTAAATGTATTGTATGTTTAGATGGATAGCGAACCCTTTTTATTTTTCCCTAGCCTAGTTTATTGTTTGACTGGTGTCCTCATCACTTAGATGGTAAAAATTGAACGGTGTGATTGTCATGTAAAGGCGATTTTTGCATTCCCTGCTTTTAAAACATTTAAAATTTCATATCTGCATTACCACATTAGTACTTCTGAATTTTTGGCTAAGGAAGTGATCATAATAACAAGCGTGATAATTTAAATCTAGTATGGTTACATTTAGAGTTCCTTAAACTTCAATTAAATTTTCACCCAGCCAATACTGTAGCACGATTTCATGTAGGAGCAATGGAGAAATTTCTCATCCCTGCGGTTGTACTGACGTTTACCTTTGACTCTGCATTTTCTTTTATTTATTTTGAGCCTTGATCGTAGATGTGGAAAAGATTGCCGAAGTTGTAGAAATGGAAATCCCTACGTTATTTTTCTGCATTTTTTTATGTTTGTTTTTCCATGCATTTATGTGGAGGAATCCCACTCGATTCAACACCCATCTCTGCACCCTTTGGTTGGTATTTCTCTACAAATTTGTTGTTGTTTGCATTCTTGATGATGGGGAGAATACCCACGCGGATTCACGCACATAAACTCTGCAAATTTGTTGTTGTTTTCATTCTCGGCGATGGGGAGAATACCCACACGGTTTCGCGCGCATAAACTCCACAAATTGTTTTTTGTTTGTATTCTCTGTGATTGGGGAGGATACCCATGCGTTTCAACCACAAATTCTCTATGTTTTTATCGCTTTAAATTCTCTGCATTTTTATGGTTATAAACCTCTGTGATTTGGTGGAGGATACCCCCCACAATTTCGACCACATAACCGCTTAGTTTTGGTGATTACTTATCTCTGCAATAGTGTTGGTGTTCTCTGCGTTTTTTGTGTGTATATCCCATCTTAACAGTGATGTATCGCTCCAATTCAATCCGGAAATGAAATGAATGGACACCAATTTTTGCGTTAACAACTGTTGATTTTTTTGTTTGCCCCTTGCCCTTTGTACCTATGTTTATTGTAGCCTGACGAGAAATGACCACTGGAGAAAGCGGATTCAACTTGGTAACATCCAGCTCATTCAGGTAGACATTGCAGATAACTCTTTGCGTTGATCTTCAGAATTTACATTTCCAGGATGTAACTGGCAGAATGTTACTGGTAACCCCTCCTAGAATTTCTGCAGAGATTTTGCTATTATATTAATTAATTAACTCCCTTTTTTCTACCGCACTGTTAATTATTCATTAATCTCTTAAATGTTGCACTGTTTTCCTCTAATTATTCATTGCTCTTAATCCCTTCAGACTTGCTCCAACTAATGCATTAAATGTAAATTTTAGATGGTAATGGTAGACAGGTTCTTTTATGTGTTAAATTAGATTGCTTCAACAACACTTACTTTCCTCTCTCAATTAATATAATTCCCATGGCAATTTAATATAGGATGATTTTAAAAAGGATTTTTATTATTATTGTAATACATGAAGGTAATGTTATTGAATGTATTGTTAAGGAATATGCAACTGTGATATATTGTTATTTTAATAGATAAGAATATTACTACTGTAATGAAATTTTATGGTTATTTAATTGCAAGGATATTATGATGTAAAATGTGAGGTTGTTATTGTTTTAGGATAATGTTATCGTAGTTTCATTGTATTGGTAATGTACAAGATGTAAGGTGATTGTTACGTATTTGCAATGTTATTGTAATACAAGGTCATGGTAATTTATCGTTGAACCAGGTAAATGTAATATCCTTGCCATTTGGAAAAATGCTATGTTAGCATTGATAACATAGGAAATGTAAGGACATTGTTATTTGTTTACAATGTTGTTGTAGTATAAAAAGTAACGGTAAGGTTAATTTATTGTAAGGACATTTTAATTCTTTTATATTTTCAACACAAAAAGGGTAAGGTCCTTAAACTAAATGCACTAAATTATTACGATTTAGATTTAGCAATTAATTATATGCACTCATTTTAAGGTTGGGTTGGTAACTCATCGACTAACGGAAATTAAACGAAGTGATTGATCTATATTGGTTGCCAATTGAGTCGTAGGTAATGCTGAGTCTTAACTAATGGTTGGTTATGGTCAGTGTCCTTCTGACTTGCGCCTTCCGTAGAGGACGTGGTTGTTCTTTTGATTATTGTTGTACTTGTTGGTAATCGTTTAGTTGCTTGGTCTTCTTATGTCGGGCGGGATGTAGACACCTCCATGTTCCTCAAAACAGTCACCAACCCTGAGACCTTAAATGGTTAAAATCGATGGGAACCTGGGCTTGAGCGTTGATTATGTGTCTTGGAGGACTTAACCATTGCAGGGTAGGACGGGTGGGTAGTCAGTCTTATTTATTGTCGGTTGATGGTCGTTCATTGCATGTAGATGATTGATATGCGTCTTAGATCGTTATGTTGTTATCGCAGTTGTATGCATCATGATTCGTTGTCATGTGGCGGCATGGAGTACAATGTCTTGTTACCCTTGTACACACGCACACACAATTTTTTTTTATTAGCACTTGTTATAAGAGGTTGTTGTCATAACGAGGAGGATCGTTACACTAATGTAAAGCCAAGCTTCATCTCCAACTTGGAAACTGTGATCAACACGATGCTTGTTATGTCTTGTCTTGTCTTGTGCTTGTTATGTCTTGTCTGGATCCCTGGAAGGAGAATGACAACCTGAGAGATTGTGTGGTAAAGAAGGGAGAGGGTCCATTTTCTTGGGTTGTGTAGGTTGGATAGAAGAGATATGGGTACTTGGATTGTTGTGAGTGTTAGGAAGAATGTGAGAGCTTGAGTGTTGACTGGTTTGGGAAGCCGGGTAACACTCTAGAACCATCCTTGAGGATTCATAGCCCTGGCTTAGGGGTGAAATTGTTGTTGAGACTTGGAATAATAGTGTCTATGGTTGGGTGGAACGTCCTTGGTCTGCGTCCAATTTGTGTCTTCTTTTATAAAAGATAAGTGCTCTTTGTTATGGTATTAATTACCTGTGTATGATTTATTCCGCCGTGTATTTATTTATTGTTGAATTCAATGTTTAGAATATGCATGATTGCTAGTTATTGTTGTGCATCACATATGCTTCAATGTTTTTATGTTTAGCATGAGCCTTGATCAATGCATGTGAACCTGTCATGCGTCCTTGTTATTTAAAGTTAGGACAGAGGTCGAATTAGTACAGAGAAGGGACTGGAATTTAGTTTGCTCACCCTGTGGGTGGCCGAGCATGTCACAAATTGATATTAGAGAAAGGATGAAACACTGGGCTAGAATTGATCGGATCCATTAGACAAGATCTTGTGGTTGAGATCAAGTTAGGACCTTGAAGTCATGAAGCTCAGGAGGATTGGCATTGCAGAGTCCATATAGAAGCTAGAATGCTCAAGATCCTTAGTAAGGGATTAAAGGATCGTGACTATCCCTTTCAAATTCGGGAACAATCGCCACCATGGGATCAAGAGAGATCTTGACCATTGGATCAGGGGGGAAGGTGAAAAGGGGTCATCCAATGGAGGTGAATAACAGGTTGGGGTAATAATTAATTCCCATCCATTGATCATCATTTTTGGATCGAAGCCAAGCATAGAAGGAAGGACTTCAAAATTTCACCACTTCAGCGATCTTGGTAAGCAGGCTAGGCCTAAACTGTCGAAGGCCAGAGTCACGAAGCCCCATCGGTTCTCTGATTTGATGGGAGGTGTGGAGGGATACCCTCCATTGATCATGGTCATCTGGCATGGACCACTTTTGGAGTTTTATACTTTGATGAACTGTCGTCACAAACCCAACGCAACTCGTTTGGGTTCAAACGAGCGTCGGGAGAGAGAGATATCGTGTTCTGTTCAAAATGAAAAACAGGCAAAAAAAAAGGGGATGTTGACTGTATAGTCCGTACAGTCCGTACAGATGTTGATGTGGCATGTCCGTATGACATGTGGCAGAGTGGAATTGGCAGGACCATACGACATGTGACATTCATTGGTTGGCAGATGTGGACGAATGAGCATTGGACACATGGCATCTTGTTGTCTAATAATATGGTGACATGTGGCCCAATCAAAGGCCGCCATGTGTCACCTGGTCGGTGGTTTAAAATCTTTGCAACTAGCAGGACTCGACCCCACGACCTTTGAGCAGGGGAAGAGACTTTGGAAGGGCCGCCAACCGGCGCGCCATCATATGAGCCTTGCTATATAAATGGTTTTGAATATATTTAAGTTTGAGTTGATATGTGGTTGGCGGGGGTCCGGGCTGGGACTTAGCCCCAGCCCCCGGTCACATATAACATTACCATATGACCCGTGGTCACACCGTATGCACCCCCATTTTGTATTGTGGTTCAAACGGTTATACAACCAACGACCTGCCACTTGTCCATTATCCATTTGCTTTTGGAAACGGAGCCCATTTTTGGACTTGCACACGGTCACATGGGTCACACAACCACAGCCTTGTCAGTTAGGGGCTAGGCGCGCCCATAACCATCCTACAGTTCGCATCGATTGTGTGGTTGCGCACGGTGTTGGGTTTTTCCACATAAATGCATGTGGGGGCTAGGTTGAGGCAAAAAGGGTGCATTTTGGTGATCCAGAGACAACAAATTTGAAGGGGAACTTCCAGGAAGCCTATCTTCTTCAATTTTTGGCCAAACGAGGTGTCGAAAAAGCCCAGCTAGGGGTTTTTGGATATTCTGAAGCCATTGGAGCCATCTATTTGGAATTTTGAGCATTGTAAAGCACATTTTTTAGCACTTTGAGCAAATAATACAAAAGATCCATTGGAATATGGACCGGGAGATGTAGCCCAAGAGAAGGGTGAACTCCTTTATCATTTGTTGTGTTATGTGTTTTCTGTTCACTGTTTATTGTTGTTGTTTATATGCATCTTGAATGAGTAATTTTCCATAAAAGTTGTGTTGCAAATTGATCCATTTGCATTTTAACACATAAAATAAAACTTGCAAATATTTTCAAGAATACAAGTCTTCTTCATTTTTAGATCAAGTTGGTATCAAAGCATAGGTTTTTGAAGACTTGATTATTTGCAAGTGTTTTGTTTTCTGATGCTCACAAGGTTGAAACTCACAAGAGGAGAAGGTCAACTTGTAGAGACAAATTCTCATCCTTCAAGGAGGAAGATTATATCATCACCGCAAGTTTCAGGGAGGCATTCACCAAGTATGGCTCATGAAGAGAGTCATGAACATATTCCTATAGAAGATGAAGATCTCATAAAGGATGTCATGGAAATGAGAGAAATGATGAAACTCTTGATGGAAAGGAATATAGGGTTGCAAGGTGAAGGCTCCAACCCTTCAAAGCACAAGGGAGACAGTGGTGATAAAAATCCAAATGGAAATGGAGGGAATGGTGCTTCTCCACCACCCTCACCTCCACCTTCTTCTTCTTCTACCAATTCAAGACCTCTTCTGAATTCTCCAAAAGGACATGGTAAAACTCCTTCACAAATTCCTTTGTTAAAGATTGATATTAAATTTGAATTGCCAATGTACAATGGAGAAGTAAATGCTGAGAAATTCGATAATTGGATTCGTCAGATTGAGGTGTATTGTAGGATACAAAAAATTCAAGATGATGAAACTAAGATTCAGCTTGCTTCTTTAAGATTGGATAGTGCAACACTCATTTGGTGGGAATCCAAGACTCGGGAGGACATGAAGAA
>ML799083.1:151392-162780 GCA_009831015.1 Picea engelmannii | reverse complement strand
GTTTTCTCCCTTTATGGGTTTCCTCGTGAAAATCTGTCTCTGTGTATACTTTATGTGTGATTGTTGTTCTTTACTGTTACTGTCGATATGTTGTATATTGTTGATGACCACTTGAAGAAAGATTAATAATGTTTTAACAGACACAAAATTGTTTAATCTCACTTACAATTGATTCACCCCCCCCTCTCAGTTGTATTAATAATTCCAACACACAGTAGAAACCACTTGATTACTGGTCATTAATGAATATCATTAAAAAGTGCGATGGAAATCACCATTAATGTTAATGACTCCCAAGGTACACTAGTACAAACCAACGAATGTGAATCAATGAGCTGAGGTCGAACACTTGGCAGAATCTCCCAATCAGGGGTCAATAATGAAAACCCACTGTCGAAAGCGAGGAAACCTGCCATTGAGGCATGCAAGTTGCAAGGTACCAATTAGTTTCTAAGTCTAATTCCTAGATAATGACTTGAATTCAATAGGAAAAGACTCATCACAGAAGGGCCTTAATGTATACCCCATCAATGACACAAAATGAGTAACAA
Source organism: Picea engelmannii (assembly GCA_009831015.1). Lineage (NCBI taxonomy): Eukaryota > Viridiplantae > Streptophyta > Pinopsida > Pinales > Pinaceae > Picea > Picea engelmannii. The sequence goes on along the minus strand of ML799083.1, from coordinate 162,229 downwards.
GATTTGAAATAGATCAGAGTAACATGTGATTCAGGACTAACTTGGGAATGGATGACACAATAAAAGGCTTAAGGACTACAGAAATATCCGATGTAATAGAAGGCTTTCCGGGTTGAACTTCTCTTTGAACATATTGACAACACGACAATTGTCTTGGAAAAGATGACTCAACAACAGGGATCCCAGACCAATTTTTAATCTTATAAAGGAGTATGATCAAGAGACAAGCAAATTTTCCAACCTAGACACAAGGCGAGTGAAAGGGTGTCATGTTCAAAAGAAACTCTTCCATAGAATATAGGTTTATACACATTTCTTTCCCAATTTTTCCCCCACCATTTTTGGCGAGTACCTCTTTATTTTTACGCAAGCTTGAGGAGGATAACATATGCTTGTAATTTAAGCTCATCCTTCAGACGAGTCCCTCTGAGTATGTTTAATGAACCCTAGGAAGGATTGGTTTGATCCCATATGGGCCTTTTGATGTTTGTTTAACGAGTCCAAAGAAAGAAAACTCAGGGGTTTTTCATGTTTAGAGAGTCTGAAAAACACTTAAAGAGAACTTTCCCAGTTCCTTTTTCGTAAAGTCTAATGAGACCAAAAAAGAGATAAACTATCACTCAACAGATGTGTTTTCTAATACTTTAACGAGCGTGAAAAGAACAAGATCGCTTGGCAATCTTTTCATGTTTAGAGAGTGTGAAAAGAGCTTAAAGGGAACTCCAGGGGGTTCCTTTTTCATATAACCTTTACGAGCCCAAAAAAGTGATAAAAGTTTACTCGGTTACATTCTCATCGATTTACGAGCATGAGAAATAACAAAGACTAAGCTCGATAACTTATTCTCATGTATTTACGAGCATGAGAAAGAACAAATACTAAGCTCGTGATTGTTTTCATTTTTATGCAAGCTTTAAAACAAAACAAAACTATGCCTGGGATAGATTTTATTTTTACACAAGATTAAAAACTAACCAAAAATATGCTTGAACCTAGTTTCATTTTTACACAAGATTGAACCAGAGGAAACTATGCTTGAGGTAGGTGGTTTCATTTTTACACAAGCTTGAACCAGAAAAAACTATGCTTGAGGAAGGTGGTTTCATTTTTACACAAGTTTGAACCAGAAAAAACTATTCATTTTCACACAAGATTGAACTAGAAAAAACTATGCTTGAGGTAGGTGGTTTCATTTTTACACAAGATTGAACCAGAAAAAACGATGCTTGCGACTTCCCAATGCATGGTTGGTACTTAGGCCCCAGCTTAAGAAGATAGCGGTACAACTTCAGCATGAAGTCCAAAGGCTGGAAGCATTGTCCCCCAAGCTTCATTTCATCCAACTGCAAAGACGAATGAAAGGAAGCTTCAAATACTAGACGAAGGACTTGACTCAAATAGAGAGTGGGAAGTTGTTTCATTTTTTAACGAGCTTGACACAGGAGAAGAACTATGCTCGTAACCTCTGTTTCATTTTTTAATGAGGTTTCCACATAGATGCCAAAAATATCCTTGTAGCTGGGTTCATTTTTTAATGAGCTTGGAAGCAAAAAACTATGCTCAAAGATGGTTTCATTTTTTAATGAGATTGAAATCAGAAAATCATGCTCGAAGCTGGTTTTATTTTTTAACAAGCTTGAAATTAGAAAATCATGCTCGAGGCTCTTCTTGATCACAGCTTCCAAGAGGATGATGCTCTGGAAGGACACCATGTCATGGGACAAAACTCGGTCATGGCTTCCAAGAGATCTTCATTTGACAGAAGAAACACACTCTAGAAGGAACACATGTCGAGGGTCGTGAAATGGGTAAGGAGGTTAGGCTCTAATATCCCTATCAAAGAGGTCACCATGTCAACTACCGGATCCAAGTCATTGTCATCGGTAGTGGAAGGCATGGGAGACAACGCCACATAATTTACCTATGGCGGAGGGGATACCGTCTGCATATAAGAACCACTAAGGGAGGTAATCCAATCGGGACTGATGAATGAAAGTTGATCAATAGTCACAATTCTTCCATCGTGAGGGAAAGATATCACACGAAAAAGAGTGGACACAATAGCTTTCATTCCATAGACATAATCCCGCCCAAGGAGTAAAGTGAAATCCAAGGGATCTTGGACTACCATGACATCAATAAAGACAGTTTGCCCTCCCAAAGTTACATGAAATTGAGGAAGGGTCCCTAAAGGTTGAATGTTTCTTCTGTTAAAGGATAACATATTCTATGTAACTGGCACAAGATGAGGACAACCCAAATCTTGCCAAGCAAGAGAGGACAAAATACTAATGGACGCACCTTCATATATCAACGTTTGAGGAACATCTCGACCACAAACCTGTACTGTAATCTGAAAAGGAATGTGAGAGGGAAGATGAGATCCAGATAGCACACCCCAATAAAAATGGATGGCCTCATTACTTGGAGGAGGTTCCACGGGAGAAGGAGGAATACCCCCCGACATGGAAGAGTCTGTATCAATGAGAAAAACATGGGAAGTATCAGTTTTACTCTCAAGCAAGAGAGTAGGATCGATCGATGATGACATCAAATCAACTACTTGGGTTTCATTCTCCAAGGGGAGAATGGGGTCAATGGGTGTAAACAGATCGACCACTTGGGTTTCACTCTCTAATGGGAGAGTGGGATTGACCGAAGATGGGATCGAATCAACCACTTGGGTTTCACTCTCTAATGGGAGAGTGGGATCAACCGAGGATGCGATCGGATCGACCACTTTGTCAACTAGTTCAACTAACGACATGACCATATTGACTACATGATCAACTAGATTGACCAATGAAGGGGTTGGATTGATCATTCCATCAACTATAGGTGGGTCAAGAGTAAGCTTGCGATAAGCAACTGGAAGTTGGGGCTATGAAACAATCATGTCTTCCAATAATTTTGAGGTTTTGCCCATACAATGGAAAAGGTGATTTTGATGACTTCCTCTGCATAACCTACAAGGAAACTTGACTCTACTTTTCTTCTTCCCAATGGTATTTTGACTAGTTGATGGGAGGTCATCAACATGTTGTTCAGAGGTTGACAACATGGGTTGGCGAGGTTGTGCAGACCATGCTTCTATAACCTTGGATATACCATGGCAATCCTTAAGAACATGGCTACCCTTACAAAGCCTGCAAGGGTACTTGGGTTTACGGGTTGTCTGGGTGATCTTAACATCATCAACACTCCCAGCATGATTAACAGTAACTGGTTTTTTTCCAACATGTTTGACAATAGTTGGAAGTTTGGACCCTTGCTTATTTTTCTTCTTCTTATTCTTTTGTTTCTTATTCTTATTATCCACCGGGTTACTAGCTTTAGAGCTTTCACTCAGCAAAGAAGATGAAATAGAAGAATACCTTGCAAGTGAAGAAGGAGAAGAAGATCTTACCGGTGAAGAAGGAGAAGGATCAACATGAGGTTGATGTTCTTGGGGGGAAGTGCTTACAACAGAAGCACTAGCTACATTCGGGATTACCTGAGTGGAAAACAACCATATCGATAATCCAATTGTGAGACTTGGAAGGCTCAAAGTAGCGATGTGAGGAGGACCAATGTTTCCGTAAGAAGTAAAAAAAAGGTTCCCCTGGAAAAGAGGTTCCTTCATTGGTCGTTCTGGGAATGGACGCTGTTAAATAAAGATCCAACCTAGAGTCTTCTAGGGAGAACAAACAACACACACTAAAAATCTAATAAGAAAGCAAGCAAACAAAACCTTCTCACAATGAGCACACTAGTTGGTGATGAAATCCAACGTCGCGGGAACAAAGTAAGAAGGGGCTGAGATAGAGCAGGTGGAAAAGTTACGTTGACGACTTTATTAATGGACTTACACACTGGTGCAAGCTCCCACACATAATCGTTGTTATACCCTCCAAGGAGCCCAAGTGAGTTTGGCCAACGTCGATTCGAGGTACCGTGAAGACTTGCCCCTCCACAGTCACCTCGTGTAAAGAACCTAGAGAGATAGGCCACTAAGGTTACCAACTACAATAGTGATGCCTGGGGAAACAGTCGACAGTTCAATCCACGTGAAAAGGCAAGGTATCTAGCCTGAAATCAACTTTAAAGGCTTCCACTCATCATTGTGGGTATACCTTCAAGCGACCCCCATAATATGTGCAATCTCTACACCAAAACCAACAAAGAAGGGTGAGTAACTCTGCTAGTCTCAATGCGACCTCGTGATTGACCCTTGTGTGAGAAGGGATTCCCAGGACAAAATGTAGCAAGTGGATTTCACCTCTCCCTAACGCAAGATTCTATGTTTGTTTGTAGCTTTCGAAATTTATCTTTCACACCCATTCCAAAGCCCTACAACTAATATAATGTAGGTTTGCTACCAGAAAATATAAAAATATCTAATCAATTTTTATAATCACTTTATTTTATGGTTGTTGTTACTCAAGAGGAAAATGGCATGGACAATATGGCATTTTGACCTACTCAAAATTTATGCAAAGAGATGAATATGCAATCTTTTCATTTCCATGAAATCTATGCTATGAGAAGGAGAAAATATTTATCATTCCCAAATGTACAATGTCTCAATATTTTACTAAACTCATCAATATCAAGATTTTCAAGAAATGAGACAAATAGACTGTACACCAATACATGATTCACGGCCCCCATGATTTTCAAAATTTAAGACCAAAAAATGCCAAGAATCATGCAATTTCACTACTTCAAATGCAAGGATGTCCCCAAAATAAGATAAGGCAAGAAATTAAAACTTTGTTTCAAAGATAACTAAAATAAATAGCAAATCTATGTAAAACAAAGAAACCCAAACAAATTTTGTCTTTTAACACGAATTATTCAATAAAAGAAAAAGAAGTTCTTTCACCACACAATTCTAAAGAAAAAACGATGCTTTGTAACTGAAAGACACTCAAAGCAAGAGACCAAATATTTCAAAATCAAACAAAGAAAGATGTCTAAAAGTAGTTTCAAAGCTATCAAGAAGACTGTAATCAGACCCAAGAAATCACCCCAGAGCCAAATCACAGATCTGGGCAGGGAGAACCACCAAAAACATTTTTTTCACAATCTTCACAAGCTGAAAGACTAGCACAGTGCAGAAATCCTTAATCGCCACAAGCCAGATATGGGTAGGGTGCAGAGTTTCCACACTGGTATAAACAGGTAGGGTGCGGAAATCCCAATTTGTCGCACTGTCCCTCAAAGCAGGGTGCGGAAATCAAACAAAAATGGAAAAAATAAAAAATTAAGAAGGTTTTCCACTGAATTTTAACAGTCAGAGAGTCAAGCTGGATCTCCTAGTGACGCAGAAAATAGAAACCAAGAAATCAAAGAAAGAAAGAAAGACAAACTAGGAAAACATTATGTTCCCCAGTGGAGTCGTCAATTTTGTTGTAGGATAAATTGGTAAATGCAGACATAAACTAATCTCCCTAGATCCACCAAGATCTAGAACGAAATGAGACAGAACATGGTGCTTTCCCTAGGTTCCAATCATTGAATCTATCATCAAAGAAAGGATGAGTGACATACCTTTGAATATCGCTTCCTTATGTCTTTGTTGTCTTTGCTTCGCTCTGGTTCTCTTGTGATATTGATTCTGCAGTGAGACAAAACCCAACCAAAGTGAAAGCAGAGAGAATATATTCAATGACAACCTATGCATATGATCAAAGAATTATGCAATAAAATAAAGATAATTCTATGGGAAAGAAGCATGCCACTGTGTTATATTAATAATAGGAAGAGAGATTACAACTATATTCCTTGATGTCGTAAGGTTCCTTCCAACGATTCCTTTCTTCCCACACACTTCTTTCTCCAAGGATTCTGAGACCATGGATCTGATAGCTACTCACAATCTATCTTGACAAAGCAAAGCTCAAAGCCAATCTAACCAAGCTGACAATCTCAAGCCAAACTCAACTAACTTTCTCCATGAGAGCTCCTCTCCTTTTATAAGCTGAAGAGGATAAGGTGAGGAGGTTAGGATGATCCCACTAAATCATGAAAGTGAGTAAGATCCAAACCATTCGGAGGCCACCTCAACATAGAATCTTCTCCTTCTACAAGCATCGAGAAAATGCTCGTTTTCCCCACGTACGATGACAGCCGCACCCTAGCTGTAATGCAGCCCGCGGAAACTCTATGACCTAGATATAGTGAAACCTATAGAAATCAGGCATTTTCGCACCCTATGTATAGAGTAACCTGCGGAAATCCTCCTTAATAGGGTTTTTTCAAAGGAAAATCCAATTTCTTTTCTCAGGTAAAGTTCTTCTCCCTTCTTTCTTCAGGAATTCAGGCCACTGACCCCTCTGAAAGAAACATATAGGTTTACATCATTAAGGTTCATAGTGGTGATGAAAATAATGTGTAGCAACGTTGGCTTGAAAATCCTCCATCACATGGCTCACAATATGGTGAGGCAACTGGACTAGTAGCACACTTGTACACCGTGCTTTCCTAGATGCTTTGATTGCATTAATGCTGGACTCATTGGAGAATCAGAGTTTGAACAGAATCATGGAGTAAGAAAAGTCACAGAGTTGGTAAAAAATGGTAACATTGATGAGAATTGAGGAAACACATAGGATCAATTGCAGAAGCATCTGAAACGCAACTTGATTAGGAGTGCAATGTCAACTTGGAAACTTGTGAACAACTGTATTTTTTGCAGAAGATTGCTTCATTTTGTTCATTGGTCAGAGGATAGTCGTGTGTATTTTTAATCATCCTATGTTGAGATAATCTCACAATTGTATCGCTATTATGATTCCTTCATAATATTTCCTTGAAACTATTCATACATTAGTAAAGTTGGAATACAGTTAAAATGTGTGGTGGTCATGGAAATAAATCCAAAGAACATGCTTATTTTCAGGATTTGGTGGAGGAAACTATACATTGGATCACCAATGTAAACCGATTCTCTGTCATAATTCAACCAAAATAATCATAAGATTCCATGATGACAGTTCTATCTCCATCTAATCTAGATCGCTCGACTGAAATAAATACATCCTTCAAATGAAATGTTTCTCAGAATAAAACAACAAGGATTAGACGTCACACCTGAGATCATCGTGGTAACCCATATGATTCCTGAATCCTATGGAACAACATGAAAACAATGAATTGAAATAATTAGTGGAACACAACATTCACAGATATTGCGGGTGCCCTTCAGAACAAACAAAGGAGTTTTGCGCAACTGGGTTTCTCGATTTGATGTGTGGCCTTACATGGAAAGATTTTCAGAGGATGTATCGTAATTGATTATGATTTTGTAAAGGATAGATTCACAACATGATAACTTGAGTTTGACATCTTATGTGTGGAATTCCTCTTAGAGATGTAGATTTTTTCGACTGTGACGGTAGCACCGTGAATATACCTTTTCTATAGGGAGATCCACGCATGACCCTTTTCACTAGAAGTTCAAAGGTTGCTGAGAAACTTGTAGTTGATCTAAAAGGGACAGTGGAATTACAAGATGCAGGATTTTATTGGAAAATTGCTGGCCCTGATGTTCATGAGGTTGACTATGTTGCATGGGTTTGTGACCAGGACACCTATGCATGTAGTAGACAAAACTTCTCTACGCTATCAATTCTATTCATGCATGAGAATTGGAACTCTGCCAATCTTATGCCCAAGTTGAAAGCTCATGTTGAGAGAAGGAAATTAGAAGATTCAATAGTTAGTCATGTTCTCACTGTGACAACGGAACGCATGCTAGCACATGTGAAAAGGAAACTTGAGATTCTAGGGGAAAAATTGTTGTTTTGATGGAAGTCATCTCAAGCAAGATAATTGTGGACACAAATCAGACTAGAAGATAAATTGTTCTAGCTACTATGGTTATAGCCAAGGTTCAAGTGGGATCTTTCCATGAGACGGTAGATCCAAATCCTGACATTGACCGAAACCCTGACATAAAAGTAATGGTTAGCGTAGTGGTTGAATTGGCTTTCAGATGCCTTGCACCGAAGAAGGAAGGTCAACCAAATATGAAGAAAAATGTGGCTGAACTTAAGAAAATAAAAAAAATAACACAAGGATAACAAAAACAAATTAGTGTTGTTTAGTAATATGTTAAGAAAGTTCCTAGACAATTTGAATTCGGTTATAAAACTACTTAACTAAAGGAACCATCCACCAAGTGAGATAAAAGAAGCAGCGCCCAACATTGTACAAATGGGGGAAATTTTCTGAAGAAGATATTTTTAGGAGAAAATTTAGAAAAAAAAATTCTGAGAGAGAACATTGGTAGAAATTTCAGACAGAGGTATGCTTAGAGTGCTGTGAGGATTGCTTCATTTCATTCTTCTCTTACATATTCAGCAAGGATTGACGAAATCGTTGGTAGCAGTGGGTCTTGCAAAGCAGCGATATGGATAAAGTGAGGATGAGCTTGTTGGCCTTCATAAGGTGAATGTTTACTTGTTAGTTTGTTGTATTGAAGCTCGATTTTATTCAGCACTAATCGGTTTCTATATGCAGGTTTTCTCCTTGTGATTCACCTTCATTTCTCCATTCCACTTCTGGCTCATCTTTCCTTTTTTCTTTTCGTGCTTGGTCTTTCTATTGTAACATTGTTCTAGAAGGGATAAAGATAATATACCTGGCCCTAGTCTACACAGAGACTTATAGGTTTCGAAAATTCAGGAGTTTGTATGGGAATCATTTTAAATGAAAATCAAATTTGTTTTTACTCTGAAACTATCGCTTTGTTATTTCTTTAAAATCCTTAGTTTTCCTCATCTTTTATTAATCCAACACCCAAAATAAAAATTAAGAATGAAAATACATTCAAGGAAAATAGTAAATCTATGACTACTGTAACATGATGTGCATAAATTCCCTCATAGGTAAAATCTTGCTACTTTCTTTTTCCTAATGGTTTTAGCTTTTTAATTATAGTTTCACATATTTTTTTTAAAAAGCAAATTAAATATTAACTCATCATGTTGTTTTACAAATAGTTTGGTGGTTAATGAATTTATTGTTTAATAAGTTTTTTTTTTTAATCTTTTTAGCACTAACTTCTCCTTTCTTTTAGTTTTGTTTTAGTTACTTCTTGATAAAAAACTAAAAAACTAAAAAAAAAAAAAAAAGGACTTCACTTTTTTTTTATTGTTTTCATTTTCTTTATTTTTTTAAATACTTTTAGGATTTAAATTTGTTGTTACTAATGTAAAAACTCAAACATAAAGCATAAAAATCATAAATTACACAAAAAAAACAAATATTGCTAAAAGGTAAAATTACAAGGCAAAGGAATTCACTCTTGGACTATAGGTTAGGGGGAAATTGGCTTGGAGTTCAATGTGCATTCTTGTCTATGGCTTTAATCTTAGGGTGATATTCGCATCTCTTCTCACCTAGCCCCACGAGAGGTTGAAATGTTGATGTTGGGGACTTTTTAATTCCTTGAAGTCAACATATTTTTGGTGACCATATTGGGGACGATCGTTCAATGGTTCGTTCCTAGTTTTGGTTTTAATTATTTCATTTTTATTTTTATTTTTCCTAGACCTCACTATCTCAACCGATTGGAAGCATTTTTGGTGGTTTTAACCCTATGGTTTCAGCTACTAACCATGGGAAATTCATTCGCAAGTATGGGCTTTTTGAGTTTGAAGAAGACCTAAATAATTCCCCTTGGTTTGTGCCCACTCCCTTGAAGTTCGCCCACTCCCTTGAAGTTCGCTAACCCAGTTAACCCTTTACCTCAAAATTCAAGAATCTTTTGCCTCTCTTTCATGGTGATAGAACTATTACGGTAATTGAACACCTTCATGCATTTTCGAGTGCTTCCGCCATTCTTGGAGTAAATAATAATGATAGTTTCATGTTGTTGTTCATGAATTCCCTTTACGACGATGTCACCTCCTTATTTTTCAACCTCATTGATGAATGCATCTCTACCTAGTTTGAACTTTCTTAGTGGTTTACTTCTACCTTTGGGAATTTGGATAATCCTTACGAGAATCTTAGGAGGTTTAACCAGTTACTTATGAAATATAATGATGACATTCTTACATTTAACCTTTAGTTTATCAAGTTATATAATTCAATTCCTACTCCCATTCGCCCTACCAACTTGGATGCCCTGTTACATTACTACGAACTTCTACCTCCTCTTTACCGATGGAAGTTGGAAGAAAAGAATGTTCAAAACCTCGATCTATATCTATCCACTTTCCTCGACTTCGAAGAAAGAATCCGTATAATAGGTTACTCCTTTGGCATTTATGATTCACATAAGGATTTGTCTTCTTTAATCCCCATCATTAAGAGTTTACAAGATCACATGTTCTTTCTTGAGTCTCAATCTTCAAATCATGCTAGGATTATATCTTGGGAGCCCTCTCCCCCAGGGCCTAATTATAATGAATCTACTACTTGTGGTCAAGAGCTTGATTATGATTATATCATGATACTTAATGATCAATCCAACTCTCACATCTCAAACATCACCCTTCTTAAGCCTCCTGAAAAAACTAAATCCCAAAGTCATCTTTCATTTAGAGCCTTTTATCCACAGGCATGTGATGGTGAATTTGATTATACAGATAAATAAATTGAGGTTGATCATGCCAAACCAATTTATGATGCTTTTTTATTTGTTGATAATGCTAATGAGTAGACTGGCATGAATTTAATGATACAGATGAGGAGTCCTCTTTTGAAGATGATTATGTTGGATTACTGAGAGGGGGGGTGAATCAGTAATAGAGCAATTTAACCATATAATCCAAGTGTTATATCAATGAAGCATTATTATCCAATAACTGCAGAGTAAATAAGCAATGAACAAATGAACAATCAT
>ML799083.1:126780-141134 GCA_009831015.1 Picea engelmannii | reverse complement strand
GAACGCCTCAAGCAGCTGGACGACAAACTGGAGAAATTGAAGAATATGCTGCAGTTTCAGCTCGATTTCCTTGAGAATCTTGACTCAGAAGCGGGACGGCGCATGGAGCAGCTGGAGCAGGACCTCTCCTTTGTGAAAATCGGATTTGCAGAGGAGTTGGATAAACTCCAGCAAGAATTGCAAAACCCTCAAGAGCGTTTCGCAGACCGCATTGGAGAACTGGAAGACAAAATGTCTAAGATGAATCTTGAGTGGGGTGAAAATTCGGAGAAGTAACTCCTTTCAGCAAAGTAACAGTTAGTTCTGCAGCGACTCCAAGCAATCTAGCGTTTTGTATAGAAGCTAGAGCTCTAAATAATGTTAGTTCAGGTTTCTATTTCTGTCTGAAGCCATGACATACCAGAATTTACAGTTTGTTTGTAATCCAGGTTATCTTTGAAGTTGTAAACCAGTTTTGTAGGTAGAGGCTCTGTGCAGCCCTGCCCTTTGTAACAGATTTGTGGCTCTGCCACCGATAATATAAATCTTCTAAACGTTACTGTCAAAAAAAAAAAAACATGGACGTTCGATTGAAACGCTATTAGCACATGGCTCACAATATGGCGAGGCAATTGGACTGGTAGCACACTTGTACAATGTGTTTGCCTGGATGCTTTGATTGCATTAATGTTGGACTCATTGGATAATCAAAGGAGTTTGAACGACATCATGGAGTAAGAAAAGTCCCAGGGTTGGTAAAAAATGGTAACATTGATGAGAATTGAGGTAACATAGAGGCTCAATTGCAGAAGCATATGAAAGGCAAATTGATCAGGAGTGCAATGCCATCTTGGCAACTTGTGAACAACTGTGTTTTTTTCAGAAGCTTTCTTCGTTTTGTTCATTGGTCAGAGGACAGTCGTGTGTCTTTTTTATTGTGCTATGTTGAGATAATCTTGCAATTGTATTAATATTGTGATTCCTTCATAATATTTCCTTGAAACAAGTCATACATCAGTAAAGTTGGAATACAGTTAAAATGTGTGGTGGTCGTGGAAAAAAACCAAAGAACAAGTTTATTTTTAGGATTTGGTGGAGGAAATTGTACATTGGATTGCCAGTGTAAATTGATGTTCTATCATCATTCAACCAAAATAAGCATAAGACACAATGATGACAGTTCTATCTCCATCTAATCGAGATCGCTCGAGTGAAACAAATACATCTCTGAAATGAAATATTTTTGAGAATAAAACAACAAGGATTAGACATCACACCTGAGATCATCGTGGTAACCCGTCTGATTCTTGAGTCCTATGGAACAACTTGCAATCAATTAATTGAAAGAATTAGTGGAACACAACATTCATGGATATTGTAGGTGCCCTTCAGAACAGAGAAAGGAGTTTTGCGCAATTGGGTTTCTTGATTTGATGTGTGGCCTTACTTGGAAATATTTTCAGAGGATGTATCGTGATTCATTATCATTTTGTAAAGGAGAGATTCAAAGCATGATAACTTGAGTTTGACATGTTATGTTTGGAATGCCTCTTAGAGATGTAGATTTTTTCGACTATGAAGGTAGCACCATGAACACAATTTTTCTAGAGGGAGATCCACGCATGACCAAGTGAGATAAAAGAAGCAGCGCCCAGCATGTGCAGGTGGGGAATTTTTCTGAAGAAGATACTTTTAGGAGAAAATTTAGAGAAATAAAATTTTGAGAGAGAACTTTGGTAGAAATTTTAGAGAGAGATATGCTTGGAGTGTTGTGAGGACTGCTTCATTTCATTTTTCACTTACATATTCAGCAGGGATTGTCAGAATTGTTGGCAACAAGGGGGTATTGCGAAGCAATGATAAGGATAAAGAGAGGATGAGATTGTTGACCTTCATAAGGTGAATGTTTACTTGTTAGTTTGTTGTATTCAAGCTTGATTTTATTCGGTGCTAATCGGTTTCTATATGCAGGTTTTCTCCTTGTGATCCGTCTTCATTGCTCCATTCCACTTCTGGCTCAACTTTCTTTTTTTTCTTTTCGTGCTTGGTATTTCTATTGTAACACAGTTATAGAGGGGATAAAGATCATATACCTTGCCCTAGTCTACGCAGAGACTTGTGGGTTTCAAAAATTCAAGAGTTTGTATGGGAAACATTTTAAATGAAAATCAATTTCTTTTTCACTCTGAAACTATCTCTTTGTTATTTCTTTAATTTTCCTCATATTTTGTTAATCCAAAACCCAAAATAAAAATTAAAAATAAAAATACATTCAAGGAAAATAGTAAAGCTATGATTATTGTAACATGATGATGTACATAAAATTCCCTCATATGTAAAATCTTGCTACTTTCTTTTTCCTAATTTTCCTAATTGTTTTAGTTTTTTAATTAGAGTTTCACATATCTTTTTAAAAAAGCAAATTAAATATTAACTCATCATGTTGTTTTACAAATAGTTTGATGGTTAATGAATTTGTTGTTTAAAAAAGATTTGGTATGATAAGCCCAAGACCTTGACTCGGACTATTAGGAAGGATAAGTATCTATATGAGCAAGGCTTTTTTCTAAAAAGCAAATTAAATATTAACTCATCATGTTGTTTTACAAATAGTTTGATGGTTAATGAATTTATTGTTTAAAAAAGATTTGGTATGATGAGCCCAAGACCTTGACTGAGATCATTAGAAAGGATAAGTACCTGTATGAGTAAGGCTAGAGCAGTGAATCCATGCATAAGTCTTGGAAGGATAAGAAGAAGGAGAATATTGATCAGAGGAAGAAGGGATTCAAACCTCCTTTCAATAGAAATGAGTCTAATAAAAATCATCAAGATCAGTATGCCAAGGATGAATTCAATAAAGAAGACTCCTTGGGAAAAATGGGAAGACCACCAATCCAATGTTAGGGATGAAAAGAAGATCACTTGTATAAGGATTTACCCCACAGAAAGGACAGAGTGAAGACCATGCACAACATCCAAGAGGCTACAACATTCGAAGACATGGGAATAATTTATGCAGCCTTAGATGATCGACAAGAATAATGCCAATCCAACATGATTGAGGTGGAAGGTAAGATCATAAATCAGTCTGTTTCTATTTTAATTGATTCAAGAGAAATTCATTGTTACATTGATTCTAAAATAGTGGACACATTACATTTAGAGAAAAGTAAGCTTGGAAAATCAAGTTTGGTTCAACTAGCCGCTGAAACCAAAAGGAGAATCCATGATATGGTCAGAGGTTGTTCCATAAGTCTTAATGGTGTGAATACTAGTGTTGACTAAATATCATACCATTGGTCTTTTATGATTTTCTAATTGGAATGGATTGGTTTGACAAGCATCACGTTCTCCTAGATTATCATAGCAAGATATTTACATGTTTTGATGGAGATGGAAAACAGAGCACTGTGAAAGGAGTTCCAAGACCCATGTCTATAAGGGGGATTTTAGCCTTACAATTGAAGAGATGTTTCAGAAAAGGATGTCAATTGTATGCATCCCATGTGGAGGAGACATAAAAGACAAAGGGGCCAAGCCTTGAATATTTTTCGGTACTATAGGAATTCGAGGATGTATTCCAAGAAATATCAGGGTTTCCACCAAAAAAGGAGATAGATTTCTCTATTTATTTAGTTCCAGGAGTTGCCTTGATGTCAAAAACACCTTACCGAATGAGTACACCAGAGTTAACATAATTACAAATGTAGTTGGATGAATTGTTGAAGAAAGGGTATATACGCCCAAGTGTTTCACCTTGGGGAGCACTAGTACTCTTTTTCAAAAAGAAAGATGGGACCTTGAGGTTGTGTATTAACTTTCGATAGCTGAATAAGTCCACTATAAAGAACAAGTACCCTCAACCAAGAATTGATGACCTCTTTGATCAGCTAAGAGGAGAAAAGATATTTTCAAAGATAGAATTGAGATCAGGATACCATCAGGTAAGAATCAAGGAAGAAGACATCCATAAGACAACCTTTAGAACCAAGCATGGGAATTATGAATTTGTAGTGGTGCCATTTGGACTGACCAATGCGCCAACTGTCTTTATGTGCTTAATGAATGTCATATTCAGAAAATTTTTGGATAAGTTTTTCATAGTATTCCTAAATGACATACTTGTTTATTCCAAGTCTGAAGAGGAGCATGAACATCACTTAATATTGGTATTGCAAGTGCTGAGAGAACATCAGTTGTATGCCAAGCTGAGTATGTGTTCTTTTTACCAAGAACATATCCATTACTTGGGACACATTATTTCAGAACAAGGCATAGTCGTGGATCGAGAGAAGATTAAAGGCATTAGAGGATGGAAAACACCCAAGAATGTTTAAGAAGTCAGATCTTTTATGGGGTTAGTTGGTTAATAAAGAAGGTTTATAGAAGAGTTCTATAAGATTGTTCATCCCATCACTTCTTTGTGGAAGAAGGGAATTAAATTTAAATGGACATCTAAGTGTGAAGAGAATTTTAATTTGTTGAATGGATTACTTACTAGTGCGCCTATTTTAAATATTATTGACCCAAATGAAAGTTTTGTGGTATGTACAGATGCATGTAAAGAAGGACTTGGTGGACTCCTCACTCAAAATGGACATGTCATTGATTATGAGCCCAGAAATCTTAAGGAACATGAGAGGAACTATGGCACACATGACTTGGAGCTTGCTGCCATTGTTCACGCATTGAAGATGTGGAGGAATTATCTCATGGAAAAGATATTTGAATTAAGGACATACCAGAGTAGTCTGAAGTATCTTTTTGAACAACCAACTTGGAATGCCAGGAAAACAAGATGGCTGGAATTTTTAAGTGAATACGACTTTAATATCAAGCATATCGAAGGAAAAGAAAATAAAGTTTCTGATGCATTTAGTAGAAGAGTACATCTCATGCATGCTACAACTGTTAGTATGCATCAGTTAGACTTGAAGATTAAGATCTTAGATATTGTTGTTACAGATCATCATTACCTACAGGTAAAGGAAATCTTACAGTAAGGAGATGTAAAACAAAAAATGAAAGAGTATGAGATGAAGGAAGATGGGTTACTTATGCATAAAAATAGAATTTATGTTCCTAGTTCCAGAGAACTTAGGATCTTGTATTAAAAGAAATACATAATATTCCATATGTCGTACATCTCGGTTACCAGAAAATGATTACAGCAGTAAGAAGCCAATTCTTTTGTCCAGGTATGAAAAAAGATGTTGTTGATTACATCGATAGATGTATGGAATTTAATAAAGTGAAGGCTGAGCATAGGCAACCAACGGGTTTTCTACATCCATTACCAATTCCAAAGACAAAATGGGAAGTGATAACCATTGATTTTATAACTAAATTTCCCAAGACAATAAAACAACATGATTCAATAATGGTAGTGGTTGAAATATTGACAAAGGTTGTTCATTTTGTTCCTATGAAAACAATTCATACAACAACTAATATTGCATAAATTTACATGAGGGAGATTGCTAGGTTGCATGGGATACCTAAGACAATTGTCTCGGATAGAGACACAAAGTTTACTTCAAATTTATGGAAGGGATTATTTAAAGGATTTGGTACAAATATGAACTTTAGCATGGCATATCATCCACAGTCATATGGGAAGACACAGAGGGTCAACGGAGTAATTGAAGATATGTTGAGAATGTATGTGATGGATAAGCCATCTAAGTGGGAAGATTACTTGCACTTGGTTGAGTTTGCCTATAATAATGGGTATCAAGATTCATTGAAAATGAGCCCATTTGAATCTTTGTATGGTAGGAAATGCAATGCTCCAGTGAGATGGGACAACCCAACAGATAGAGAGGTACTTGGGCCAGAGTTGCTCAAGGATATAGAAGACCAAATGGTGAAGATTAAGCAGAATTTAAAGGCAGTTCAAGATAGAAAAAAAGTTTATGCAGATAAGAATAGGACATCGAGAGAATTTAAAGTAGGGGAGCATGTGCTTTTGAAAGTGAAGCCCAAGAAGAGCTCTTTGAATTTGGGTAGTTGTACAAAGCTAGTAGCCAGATTATGTGGTCCATTTGAGATATTGGACAGAATAAGGCCACTTGTATACATGCTTGCATTTCCTGCTTCCATGAATGTGCATAATGTATTTCACGTCTCTTTGCTAAAGAAATATGCACATGATCCTAACCATGTTATTGATTGGCATCTGATTCAGGTAGAGACAGAGGGAGACTTTCAGGTCTAGCTAGTGCGGATATTGGACAGAAAAATCAAAATGCTCTGGAATCGAGCTATAGAGCTAGTAAAAGTTCAGTGGACCTACTATGGTCCTAAAGATGCTATCTGGGAGCATGAAGATGCCATGCGAGAAGAGTACCCACAAATTTTTGAATACATTTTGGAATTTTTATTCATGTTTTGTATATGCACTGAGGATAGTGCCAAAATAAGAGGGAGGGGATATAACACCCCGAGTTTTGAGCCCCATATTAAATAAGTATTTGTTAATTGTTGAGAGGCTAGAGTGCCCAAATAATTAAAAGAGGTCATTGGACCTGAGAAATGTAATGTTTTGATCATTATTAATAATAAATACATCGTTGGTTGCTAGACAAACAAGGACTAGAGTTATAAGGGGCTATGATTCCACAAGAGATGGGGATTGAGGTGATAAATGTTTATTTCATTTTTTTAATTACCCATTTTGTGTAATGGGGGAAATCAGTTACATGAGCTTCTTGGGGGGAGGCCATGAGGTTCTTGATTCCCAATAATTACATAAACTCATCCCTAGCTTGTTGAAAGGGTTCGTTCTCTCTCTCACTTATGTTCTCATTCTTGTTGTTTTGTTGATTGTCTCACTCACACACTCACGCATTCATTCATTCACTCCTTTACTCACTTGTTCGTTGTTCACCCCTCTCATGGAGATTTCACTCCATTCATTCCCTCACTCATTCATCTTTCCTCATGTGTGTCTTGGCTTGAGAAAGGAAGATGAACTGTTGAAGTGCAACCATGGTATTATTGGATGTAGAGATTGTTGGTGTAATCCCACCATAAATCGAGGCCTGCATGTCTGAGATGCTTTGGCCTGTGTCCAACTTTGCCCACAGCTACGAGTCCTGAGAGTCCCAACATGGAGATTCTAGACCAACCGCACTAGAGCCCTGGAAGGAGAAGGAGGGAATGTGTGGGAGAGAAGGGAGAGGGTCCATTCTCTTGGGTTATGCGGGCTGGGTAGAAGAGAGTTGGGTACTTGGATTGTTGTGAGCTCTTAGAAGCTTGTGAGAGATTGAGTGCTAATTAGTTTGGGAAGTCGAGTAACATTATGGAACCATCCTTGTGGATTCATAGCCCTGGCTTGGGGGTGACATTGCTATTGAGACTCAGAACAATAATTTCTACGGTTGGGTGGAACGTCCTTGGTCTACAGTCAATTGGTGTCTTCTTTTATAAAAGATATGTTCTCTATGTTATGGTATTAATTACTTGTGTATGATTTATTCCACTTTGTATTTATTTATCGTTGAATTCAATCTTTAGAATATGCATGCTTCTGTTTATTGTTGTGCATGTTGTATGCTTCATTGTTTTTATGTTTAGCATGAGTCTTGATCAATGCATGTGAACCTGTCATGCATCCTTGTTATTTAAAGTTAGGACAGGGGTCGAATTAGTCTAGAGAAGGGACTGGAAGTTAGCGTGCCCAACCTGTGGGTGGTTGGGTACGTCACAACTAGCCACCAAGGATTAAGACCGAAAATAATTGATCTTGGATGGATATATCATCATCAATGGAATGAAGAAAGAAGGAGCATAAGTGAATCATATCACTTGGCTTCATCACTTGTGAATCCTTTAATTGCAAAGCTTTCAGGACAATGTTTTTTTAAGGAGGGTACCATGTTATGACCCAAGGGGGGCATATATGGGGTTAAATATATATGACATGACCCCAGGGGGAGGCATATATGGAGCCTCATGTTTAATGTGTGAATAGGTATATATAGATATCATGTATTCATTATTGAGAAGATGTGAATTGTGATTTATTTTCCCATTGATGTTATTGTTGTCAATGAAACCGTGTTACAACACCAAACTATTCTTTTAATACAAGTTGCATTTATTTTTTTCGCAGTTTCTTAAACACATCAAAGAAAACAAATAACAAGTACATAATACAATCTAGTCAATACCAGAATATTTTTTATATTTTATATTTTTAAATTATTTTTATTTATCTAAAAAATATCCTTCAAACTTTATAAAAGTTATCATATCAACTTCAATGAAAAATAAAAATAGATAATTCTAAAACACCACCAAACATTAATAAAAAAATAAATATTTCTAATTTAAAATATAAAAATAAAAATAATTTATTTTTTTCAAATTTTAATTTAATTTAAATATACAAAATATTATAAAAACTTTATATAAAAATATAATAAAAATGAAAGTCAAATAAAATATACATAAAACATTAAAAAATATAATAATAATAAAAGTCAAAGAAAATGTATTAAATCCCATTACAACATTACAATATAACTTGTGTATCAACAAGTATAATAATATATAAAGCTTTTAATTGAAATTTAAACCCATACTTCAAATTTCATCTCTTTAAGGATTCTAAATGGCTAAACGAATATCTTCTAAAATTATAATGGTAATCACGTATCACACGAACATAGGTGCTAATACATTGAATTAAAAAATATATATAATGAAATAGAGTTGCTAAATACTTTAAATTAAAAAAATAATATGAACACTAGCTGTACTTTGAGAATAACTAGAATTATCATTATATATATTTTTTTTCTCTTCAAATTGTTGAAGAGAAAAGCATACTCTTTATTTTATCCCACGACAATGCGTTGGAATGGAACACAATTGCTAAAGACATTGAAATTAAAATAATAGAATGGAACAGTTGAATTAAAAAATAATATAACCCTATTCTTCAAAATTTTATCAAAGAAAAAATTGCATTTTAAAAAAAAACATGATGTGGCACTAAAACGCAGTTGCTCAATACAATGAATTAAAAGTTGAATTAAAAAATGGTATGAAGGCCTTTGGTAGTAAAGCAATATTGTCTTAATTAACATGTAAATTCAAGTCAACACAACTTCTAAATACCTTCAATTAAAAATAATATGGAATGAAACATTGTTACCAAATCCATTGAATTAAATAAAAAATAATATGGATGTTTGCATTAAATTGGTATAAGTAAAATAATACTATCCAAAATAATAATGGTTTTAAATAAAATACAAATTTATAAATATTAGTGGTTTTTAATAACGTGTAAATTCATAAGCGTTATTGGCCTTAAATAAAGTGTAAATTATTGGCCTTAAATAAAGTATAAATTCATAACATTTCTAGACTTAAATAATATGTAAATTCATTTCATTTAATACTTAATAGTCTTAAATTTTAAGAGGAAAAGGGTGGAAAGAATGAAATCCTTTATTCATTTGTTTTAAACATAGCATCGCATCACGAATTCCTCTAGACATAAAACCAAAATTAATTGAGAATATTAGATACAATGGAAATAGATGATGTAATAATATAGTCCAGTACCGTAAAGGATGAGATATGAAAAGCGAACGATACTAAACTTATGGTTGCATGAAGAAAATAAAATTAGAATTCGACTTAGCGACTTTATGAATTTTTTTAATATATTCGCTTTCAATATCTATGTACTAGATAGTTGAATATGAGACAAGAACATTGTTTTTGCCTTGTATTTTCTTCCCCTCCACACGCTCGTCGTCCATATGGCCAAGTCTTGTTCCCTTAGAGTTGAAAGATGGACATGTTATTCTAGCTTCCATGGCCATTGTATTACAAACCAAAGCCAAACTTAATTCTGGTTCATTTTGCATTTACCTCATTGTGGGTGTGGATTTGACTTGGGGATATAGCCATGGTAGGCTTTGTACGTCTAGTGACCTCCCAAAGGTTTAACGTAAATCCTCTGGAAATCAGTGGGTATGTTAGAATTCGTTGAAGGCAATTGCATTCCTATTGGAATCGAAGAAGGAAAGTTGAATTGTTAGAATGCTTCCGATCCTCCGGAGAAATCCAATTGTAGAGGATAACTAGAGGGGGATTGAAAAATGGGATTAAAGTTATTTGTTATTTCACTTGTTAATCCACCAACTTGTTTTTAAATATAGTTTCTCGGCATGCCTACTAATCCAACTTAAGGCCAAGAGCTATTTGTGTTTGATGTGTCTGAAGGTAAAATATGTTATTGAGTTGGGTTTCTTTCATATGACATTCCTAGCATTATATCTTGGTTTCTCCCCTAAGAGTTGATGTATGACATATTGACCACGCTGGCATAAGTTGGTACACTTTGGATAATAGAGGATGTCCATTCATCTGGTTTTACATAATTAGTAATATTGATGTCCTAGCTTGATGCATCTGAAGTGTTTTGAGAAACCCTTTCATTCTAAAATGTTGGAGATGCATGTGTTGAGACCTTTTTGCGCTTCCATTTTTCCCTTCCACATTCTATTTTCCCCACTTCTTTACTCCTTTTCTTTCCCCCCTTCTATACCTCCCCTTCTTCCCATTTCTTTTTATCCCTTCTTTATTCCCTTTCTGGGTTACTATACTTAGCGATATTTCAGTTCCTGGGTTCATGAGTTCTCTCATTTTCATTTCCATCCAATTACTCATACACAAGTCTGTTTCAACACTTAGACTTTTTCTTCAAATTTGCAGGTATGTGGGATCAAACATTTTCTCTCATTTTTACATGACCCTCACTTTGTTTTGGTGCAAAAGTGATCATATCAGGGTCCTTCTCAAGTTACCAACAAAAGGTATCAAAGTATTCTAGAGCACTGGCATTTTCATCTTCCTGGGAAGGAAGAAGTCTCGCCTGAAGCACAACTGAGACGAGAAAGAGAGGGAAGGGTAAGGAGAATACTTAGATAAATCTGTGACGTATCAAGATTCATGTTAGTCTTGCACAAGATAGATTAAGTCTGTAGCAGTTCTGAACATTTCCTAACTGAGAATAAAGAATTAGAGTTGTGTCACCATTCACAAGGAAGTAATTAAGCATATTAGACATAAAAGATAATATAGAGTAACATTCAATACATTCAGAAGACTAAATACACAAGATATATTCAAAATTTGGGCCTCCAATTATATTAACATATCAGGTTCTTCTCACAGCTTGAGTCACATATATAAGTAATCAGAGGATACTCCCCAACCAGAATGAGACAAGGTTATCTCAGTCCCTTGCTCTTTCAATATCTACAATAATACAAAACTCTATTACATTGACAGTCTGGTTCTTACCCAGATCTCAAGATTCAGCTAAGTTAACAACATGAATGATAACAACAATGATTCTAGCGACAATAACGAAAACCCCAACAACAACCAACAACCTTAATACAATCATATTGATCTCATATATATAATCCAATCTGGGTTTGTTGGTTGAGAACCCGAGAGTTCTCTCTTCTTCTTTATCTTGTTGCAACTTCTTTATTCAAAACTGATGTTGCGTTGTCCTTCCAACCTCTTTTTGTTTCTTCCTTTAGTCCATTGTCCAACTCCTCAACAACTTGTGCAACTTTTGTTCACCAAAATGAAGTTGTACCATAACTTGTGCAACTTCTATTCATCAAAACGAAGGGCCCAACAGGCTCCGACCACAATCCTTGACTCGTCCCAAGTCAAATCTTCGACTTTTTCATGGTATCTGGGTTGGCCTGTTGTTTACCTTTATCTTATGTCTCTAATTTTCTTCCACTTCCCACTTGAGTGATTTCTTCTTTGGATTCTTCAAACGAAGGGCCTAACTCAGGTACTAGTTCTAGGGCTTTTTTCCTGACTTCTTGGAAGTTGTCCAGTTTGTCTTGCCACTTTTTGGCAAGTAGTGAAGCTTCAACAACAAACTGTTGGGTGGCGTATTTAATGCATTATTTTGTCTTGGATGCAACTAGAGAGTTCCATTTTGAGTCAGCTATGGCATCCACTTATTTCATCTGTAGATAAGTTGTCTGGACTATAGGTCGAAACTCTCTTATTTCTTTCTTAGCCACTATTTGAGCTTCAAACAGTTCATTCAGATCATTGTCCATATGTTGGATCTTGTCAAATTTTTCTTGTCATTCCAGTGCATCCATGGTGTTGGTTGCTTCTTCATTGAGCGATTGGATCTGCAAGCGTAGGCCTTCCAATGTTTGGTTGTGCCTCAAAATGACTGCCATCCAATCACTACCCTCTTTGACAATTGTTGTGCACTTTGCAATCCTTTTATGCAAGGTTAATCTTGCACTGTTTCCCTCCAAAACCACTTTTTCTAGTTGCTCTTGTATCTTCTTGGGTTGTAGCTCGACTTCTCACTTACTATCCCACAACTATACTTCGAGATATTTCGCTCGTTCTGCCAGCTCAAACCAGGCTATCTGGATTAATTCAATCTTTTCTGCAAGCTCACTTGTTGCGCTGGATTTTGGCAGCTGAGGTGTTGTCTTTCTGATCGTTGTCCAAGCCTATGTTAGTTTTTCCTTTACCTTCTCGAATTTATGCTCTTCTTGAATCTTTAAATATTTGTCCTGCATTCTTCGTGTCTATGTCAGGAGTCCTTCTTGCTTCCAAAAGTTGGCTTATCGTTCAACCTGTTGGATCCTCTGCTCCAATTGCTCGGTTGAGGCTCTGAGTATGCCCACTAAATGCGTTGTCGGCAATCGAGCGAGGTCATTCGATGAAGTAGTGGCATCCAGAGGTAATCAAAATTGTAGTGGAATTCCACTAGCCATCGAATGTTCTGAGGGTGTCTCCACCTCTTCTTCCCTTGGGGATGGCCCTTGCAATTGATGTGCAAGTTTCATCTTCATAGTCGTCGGAAGTAGAGGGAGAACCTCTATCTTCGCCAGGAAAATTTGTAACATTTATGCACATTGTTGTGGATTCTAGAGTACTAGCTCCAATTATTCCTTCAAGGATGTTGTGCTTTGTCTGGATGTTGTTTGGGGTTATGTTTGAACCAATTGTGTTCATGTATCTGTATGTAACGAAACTGTTGGAGTCTTGCTTCTAAGAATCAAAATCTCAACATTGAATGTTGAGAAAGGACTCTAGGTTATTGGAACTTGTGATTCTGGGGTGACTAAATGGATTTCTTGTTGTTGACTCTATGTTGACAACAGAGTGACCAAAATAGGTATTGACAGAGCGATTGGTTGGCTCAAGGTTTCAATAGTCAAGGTAATGGGTTCTTCGACGTTCTCGGAAGGGTCAGGGTTATCTAGCTGCATTGGCTCGGGGGATGTGGGTCGGGAGGGAACAATGGTATCTTGTGGTGGTGATATGGTTTTCTTAGTAATGACGGTTGAGAATGCATTGGCATCAATCTCAAGATCATCTGTGATTTTGATCACAGTTTGGGAAGCTCGAGCGGTTTCTCTGGTATGAGGTACAATTGAGGATATTGGTTTTGGGTTCAAGACTTTTACAGAGGAAATGCATGTTCAGGGTTTCTTGGCTGAGACATCCCCTATGAACGTAGCTGATAAGATTTCGTTGACATCCTTCCCTGATAGCACAACCTATTATGGGAGCTGTTGAAACACAAGAAATGTCCTCTTCTTCCACTCCATAGGTTCCTCATCCTCTTCTTCTTCTGTGTCCGACGACATTTGGACCTTCTGCTTCTTTTCTGCTGGACCGGAACAAGGCCCCACTCCTTCTTCCTACCCCTTTTTCTTCAAGATCTCTAGTGGCAAGAGGTAATGCATACCAGACTTGTGTGGGTTAGGCTTGATGCCACTCCATGACATGACCTCTTTGTCAAATGCTTCCTCATTAAGTTAGAAAGGTAGCAACCTTGAGTGGAATTTCTTGGGCCTTACGCCTCGGCCAGACAAGGGTATTGTGGTGGTTTAGGCCAAAGGCTATGTTTTGGGTCTTGATATTCAACAACTCATGTGGTATGCGCTACCGTTGAGTTATGTCAATTAGTTGATTGTACCACTTTTATAAGGTAGCATTGTTGAACTCCAGGTTCTCCTGATCCAACCTTGCATGCCACGGTTCAAACATTTTTGCAAGGCATCCTTTGTCTGCTGGTGCCAACTGTATTCCCATGGGTGGCCTCCTGATCAAAATCTGGACCAGGGGGCAAAATTTTGCTCAAATTTCAAAGTGCTCGGAATGCGATGAAAACGGTTCCATTACGTCCATCTCATCTTCCTGATTCCGGCGGTATATTTACTTTCTCAAACGGAGTCCGTATGGAGAAGTTATCGCGATCTGTTCGCCGAGCCAAACAAGCAAAAATTTGATGCTGACTGTACCTGTCCGTACAGTCCGTACATGACACATGGCAGGTC
>ML799083.1:87458-102550 GCA_009831015.1 Picea engelmannii | reverse complement strand
CTCGATGATACCTTTCCAACGAGCTATCACACGCCTAAAACGGAGATCGTATGCAAAAGTTACGACCCCGGGAAGTTGATGTACTAACTTACCCAAACGGGGCCCACATGACTTTTGGCGCATCATCTCCTAGGGTTAGGTTTTTTTGGATGTCTATGACTTTTGGCATTCTTGTCTATTGTAAAAAGGCCTCTAGAGCCTCATTGTAATCATCTTCTCACAGATGCGAGTAGCAGCCACATCTCTTCTCAGAGATAAGCTACCAGTGCCCTAGCTAGTTTATTTCCATTCTGTCTGTAAACATATTTCAGTCATTTGTTATTAATGAAATGAAGTCTTATTTCCGCTGCATCTCTGCATTTTTGTGTATTTCTGTATTTCATTGTGTTCCTACATAAATCCGGATCAGAATTTCCCTCAACAATCTCCCTCGTGCACCTTTCTTGAAAATTTCTTCTGCCCATGAAAAATATTGGTGATTCTCAACTACGAATTCAATGATATATCCTTCCAAATTCACGTTAACCCCGAAATCGACCCTTTCATAATCTGGTGATCCAACCGATGAAGTTCTTTGATCTTCTTTGTATCCCAAGTACATGTCTTATTGACTCGTTCTTGGAATTATAGATCCTCCTATAGCTGATCTATCCAATGGAATATTTCTTCTAGGAATTTTACCCAGAATATCTCATACTGGTGACTTGATCTTTCTAAATAAAAGATAGGCTCTCTTCTAGTGTTCACGCATTTACCTCACAACTCTACTTCCTTCCATATAAAGGAATCAAAATTTCATCCCCACGATTGTTGAATATCATATCTATAGATTTGTGGAAGCATTCTCCTCACATGTTCCGTTTTAAAAAATAGGTCTTGAAAATAGAACCATTTTGTTGGCGCAAAAGTGACCAGACCAAGGTCCTTCTAAAGTTACCAACAAAAGGTACCAAAGTAGTCTAGAGATATGGAATTTCATCTTCCCGGGAGGGAAGAAGTCTCACCTGAAGTGCAACCGAGACGAGAAAGAGAGGGAAGGGTAAGGAGAATACTTAGATAAATCTCTGACGTATCAAGATTTATGTTAGTCTTGTGCAAGATAGACTAATCATGTAGAAGTTATGAAGATCTCCTAACTGAGAATAAAGAAACATAGTTGTGTCTCCATTCACAAGGAAGAAATTAATCATATCAAACATAAAAGATAATATAGAGTAACATTCAATACATTCAGAAGGCTAAATACACAGGATATATTCAAAATTTGGGCCTCCAATTAAATTAACATATCAGGTTCTTCTCACAGCTTGAGTCACATATACAGGTAATCATAGGATACTCCCCAACTATAATGAGATAAGGTTATCTCAGTCCCTTTCTCTTTCCAACTCTACAATAATACAAAAATCTATTACATTGACAGTCTGGTTCTTACCCAGATCTCAAGATTCAGCTAAGATAACAACATGAATGATTGATGTGGGTGGGAAATCCCTCCTACAGACTAGCATTATGGGTTTTATCATGCATGCAGAAATGAACTAAAGTCTCCTACTTCTTACCAACATCCCAATCATAAACCCCATTATTCATATGCAAATACAAGGTTAAAGAGATCAAGTTACTGTACCTTAGTTTTTGTGTTTGATGTCGATACCTTTAACGCTTGGTCTCTTCTTGACTGCAAATCTCCTCCCAATGCTGACTTGCATTCATAAAAGACAAACAAAGAACTCCACATGCATATAATCTATAAACTAATGGGTTAGATATTCTATCAAAATATAATCAAATTTAAATATTGACAATCTCATGTGGCGGGACAAGAAAAGTACTTCTTTTATTAATCTCACAAGAGTAACCTTACAATAGTGATATCGATTACTGCTCCTCGAATCTAGTCCTGGGCTCCTCTTCAACTGTTCTCCAACTACTTCTGTATATTCTTCTCTTCACACAATAGTTGCAAAAGGTTGGGGCAAAGGGAATACTAAATCGGGTATAGTTTCTTTGCTATGATTTTCCTTCTTTCAAATGGGACTCCTACCCCTTCTTTTATAGGCTAGAAACGGCTAGGTGTTTGGTCGAGTGACTGACTATGGGTGGTAAAATGGTTTAGTTAACTTACCCAAAAATGTGTGCTTCATCTGCAACTTTCCATTTTTCATGCTTTTTAGTATACGCAGGCTGTAGTGGGTCAGCCAGCGTACACATGCGTGCAGTAGTGGAGCAAGGCACATATGCCTTCAAAAATAATGTTTTTTAAGAAGTTGTTTAGTAGTGGATTGGAAAAGAAGGAAAATGATATGGCCTGATGCTAGGTAAGCATGTCTGGTGCAATTTAGGGTAATAACATATGCCCCCTAATGTGTGAGGTCAGAAGAGCATCTGATGGCTGAAATACATTATCAATCTTCACCAACATACCAAACAAGTGAGCCCAGGAACTAGAATTTGAGAGATGCCATCTGCAAAATAACAATTGCCTCACCAAGGCGAGCATACCCATGCTTGGAATGAAATAAAATCATGGCTATCAATCAAATACACTGTAGATCCATGTCATATAACTATATAAAGTGTAGTCGTGAGAAATACACAACAGATCTACATCTCAAAATAAAAAAGATATACATGTATAGTATCCATCTTCAAGAAGTGAATAAGGCCCGATGGCTAGAGAAGAGGCCTTCAGAGTTCAAGAAATAGCTTCAAAATATTCAAAACTCGGGTAGGAGTGTAATATGAGTGTATGACTTCACTACGCAGAGCTCTTCTATGGCTTGTCGGGAACAAACTAAAGGATTTTGATGATCAGGTTGAGGGCTTCATGGATTTCGAACAAAGACTTGATTGGGCTTTTGGGATGACCGGGCATGAGGGTAAGAGACAATCTATAGAGGGGGCCAACTCAAGCATGGTAATAACTTCCCTTGGACAATAGCACGACAAAATATGAGACTTAGGCAGCATGATATTTTGACATAAGTTCACGATGCAGGAGGCACCACAAACTCTCCATATGTTTGGAAGAATAACCAAACAGAGGAGGACACAACTCTGTGAAGCGAGAACGGCTTCCTAAGGTCATGTTAAATCCCAAGGCTTGACGAACAAACAGAAGGATGTGATTTTTCCAAGGGCGACTCATTGTGCTACCAATAAAAAGAAAAAACTTTTCCCTTCCTCTTTTTGGGGTATATTTGATTTTTTTTTGTCTTTTTCAATAATTTTGGAAAGATTGAAAAAGAATAAAAGAATGCTAAGTTACAAAGGAGTATCGAGTGTCATGAACATACTAGTTCCAAGCGCATGGAACACATGGATGCTCAGGGCAAAGGGACATATGCAGGAAAAGGACACTCGGGAAAAATCCGCCATGGGCCAAAGGTGTCAAGACGCAGAGGCAAAGTGCTATAGGGCTTGCGTATAAGACATGCTTCAAATGGTTCAGTTGAGAGCAACATGGAGCTGGCATTAGGCCAAAAATGTAGGTATGCAAACGCGATTAATAAGACACACAATGGTAACTTCCTTCGATGTAATTTTAATGAGCCGAGAGAAGGTAAGCTCGTGGGTTTTTCATATTTAGAGAGTCTGAAAAATCGTAAAAGGAGACTCCATTGGGGTAACTTTTTCGAAGATAGTCTATTCGGCTTGAAAAAGGGGTAAACTAGCACTGACTAGATGTCTATTCAAAACCATTTTAACGAGTCTGATAAAGAGAAGATCACTCGACCATTTTTTCATTTTTAAAGAGTCTGGAAAAAGCTTAACTATGGACTCCGTCAGGAATGTTCTTCTGGACCAATTTAATGAGTGTGAAAGAATAAGGTCACTCGACGATCTTTTCAATTTTAGGGAGTTTGAAAAGAGCTTAACTATGGACTCTGTGGGGGTTCCTTTTTCATAAATTTAGTCCCTTAGGCCCAAAAAAGGGTTAAAACCATACCTGAGAATACTCTTCTAGGGAACCGAAGCTCCTAGAGTATACCTTTGTTCATATAGTTGACCATATGGAATGAAAAAAGGGGTAAACTACCACTGGACAGATGTGACTTCAAATTTCAGTTTAGCGAGTGTGAAGGTCAACAAGATCACTTGACAATCTTTTCATTTTTAGAGGGTCTGAAAAGGTCTTAAAAGAAGACCCGTTATGTTCTGGGAGTCCCGAGGGTGAGGTAGAAAGTGATAATGCATCATGCAAATGAGGGTCAAAATTGTAATCAGGATAAACTAATAAGGACTTCTAAGCCTATAGTCATTAGTGACGACATGGACACCAAAATGCAACCAGGATCTACCTAGGGCATCCATGTCAAGGTAAGCTCTACCACTAAATTACGACACTTCTAAAGAAGCAATGATGGTTCTGTGTCACAAATCAGTGGGATCAATCCTATTACGTAGTGATAAAGACAACAAGATGCATAAAGTGGAGTTGGAATCCTAACTTAAATGCAACAAGTTGGAAAAAATGACTTTTTACCAAAGGAACTTTAAAAAGATCCAAATCTTCAAAAAGTTTCCCAATGCCCAAAGTAACACTTATCGTAACAATCCATGGAAAAATACTGAACCATACTAAGTGATTTTCAATTTAGAAAAAATGACAAAAAGGGTCCAAAAATTGACAAAAAGTGGCCAAAAAGGTTTATAAATAGAAGCTGGAAGCTCATTATCACTATTGCAAATTGAGAAATTAACTAAAAAGCCAAAAATACCCCTTTGTGAAAATAATTGGTTCT
Organism: Picea engelmannii; assembly: GCA_009831015.1. Classification (NCBI taxonomy): domain Eukaryota; kingdom Viridiplantae; phylum Streptophyta; class Pinopsida; order Pinales; family Pinaceae; genus Picea; species Picea engelmannii. The sequence continues at coordinate 97,802 of ML799083.1, read as the reverse complement.
GGGAGCTTCAGTGGATGAAACGAATTTCCGCTTGGACCAAGTAAGTACATACTAACCCCCCTTGCATTTCAATACTTCATTTAAGAATTTCTTTTTGTTTTTTAAGGGGGGCGTCGACCTTTAAAAAGGTCGTCCCTATGTATACATGTGTAGAGGAAATACTGCACACGCGAATGTGTGCATTATAGCCCACGTATATCTTCTAAGATAAGAAAAAATTAAAAAATGCAAAGGCTAATCCCCCCTAGACTTGTCAATTGTAGGATGTATGTCCAATGGAGGGAGAGAGAGCATGAGGACTTTGATGTTGCGGTCTTATATGACCTTGATGTTGTAGCCGCACTAGCTCATTGTGGCTTATTTAATTTCTTCTAGAGTGCATTTATGCGGGCACAACCTAGGCTGATGAATGCCTTGATTGATTACTGGCACCTGGATGCAGAGGCATTCATGCTTGAGGGACAATCATTGAATATAACGACTGAAGATATATACTTTTTGACTGGCCTCTCAAGGAGAGGGGAACCATTCAACCTTCGTACTTTTCCTTCTAGGCCTCACAACATAGCGGAGTTAATTAACCTCCATTGCGAGGCAGGTACTAACATGGTGGGAACTTAGGTGTCAGTTCACAAGATCAATGAACTATCGTTGAAAGCGATAGTTCTATTCATTGGGTGGATTACTAGATCCACATCTTTACACCAGGCTTCCCAGGCGCACATGAATTGTGCAGTTCAGTGCTTAAATGCACAACTTTTTGACTAGAGTATTACGTTACTAGACTGCATGAAAAGGCAATTGACAGAGTGTCGGATGTGGAGGCACAAACACTTTGGGTTTGGTACTATCCTTTGTGATTTCTTATTTGAGAGGGTGCCTAGTCTGAGTATGAGGGCAGGCAGCCTATTCTCCAGCAGTAAATAGATGGGAAATGTTGTTGCCGTGATAGGTGGGAGGGAGGACTATCGATGCCTTCGATGACAAGTTTTTCAGCTGGTGGTCTCGACAGATTCTGGTGATAGAGGACTATCCTTATGCCGGAATTGACTTTTCCAGGGACCCTGACATGGGTGTACCTCCCGGAGTGGTACGAGGAGAGTTAGGTATGCTTTGTTTTTTATTTATTTTTCATATTTATTTAATTTTTTATGTTTTATATATATATCATTTTTTGTATATACCAGAGTATTTGACAATTAAGTATGTGTTATGTTCAGAAGTGGGGCCAGTGTGTCCAACGGAATTCATGAGGAACATGCGACGTCCTCGACCAGAGGCAGGACCAGCTGCAGCTGGCAGACCATTAGCAACAAGGGGAACTCCAACCAGAGAGACTGAGAGATTATTGAGATGGGTAGAGCGGAACTTTACCTCGCTCACTCGTATAGTCCCCATGGTAGAGATCGAGGATCTGCCGCCATCTATGCAGCCTCATGTAGTGGGGGCACCACGGATGTGGGTCCGACTTTTTTGGCATTTGGAAAATGTCATTGATCATTATAAAAGGGCCAATAGGCCCCGTCCTTAGTTAGATTGGATTGCTTATGTGCCGAGGGCACTATTTGTATATTTTTGAGGGCATAAGCCCCGCGACTCTTTACTGGACATATTTTTGAGGCTCTTGCATCCACCCATGTACTCTGATATTTTTGATATTATATATGGATTTTTATGTCTTTTATGTCTTATGTATTACATCTACTTTACAAATGTATTTACATGTGCATGTGTGTGTCTTTAGTATATGTGTGCAATATGCCAATCTAATATTTGATTAGCTAGAGTATCTGTAACTTGATTTAATCTCCTAGGAACATGAAAATATGTAATATAATCAAAGCTTCGTTCTAAGAGACGTACCCTAAGTAATCGTCGATGTAGAGTAGGATCATGAACATGGTAGACTCCATTTAACCGAGACACAACCAGCTGAGCATCTAAATAGACCCGAAGGTAAGAGATACCAAGTGACAAAGTGTCACAAAGTAACTCAATAACTGCGTTGTATTCGGCGACATTGTTTGTGGTGTTGCCTAAACATATACCTCCTGAAGATAGAAACTAGCCCTGAGGTGTGAAAATCACCCAAGCTGCAGAGGCAAGCCTCCGAGTGTGTCGGCTAGCGTCGTCCACAAATCCAACAAACACCTCTTATTCACTTGACATCTGCCACAGTGAAAAAGATGACATAAAAAATGACACATCCATAAAACCAAAAAACTAAAAAGTAATAGTACAAATACTATACATATATTACAAAAAGTCACCCAAGGCGACCCACCTATGAGTAATACTTCTTGAGGTAGAGCCCATTTCTAGGCTCCACCAAAACATTTCCCTCAAATTCCACTAGACAATAAGCACCCTTCTGAAGTACTTCTTTCACGATGAAAGGTCCGAACCATATGGGTTTGAACTTGCCTACCCCCAGGGGGTCCTTATCTTGGTCATAGACCAGGACAAGGTCGCCTTCAGAGAAAATCCGAGGATGAAAAGATCGATCATACTGACACCTGACTTTTTGTTTGTGAGCCTCGTTAGACAAGGTCGCATCACAACACTGTTCATTGAGATTTTCGAGGTATAGTAATTGTTCTTCAAGTGGTGAAGTATCCGGAAATAAATGTACTACCAACTTTAACGATGGGATCTGGAGTTCTATAGGCAAGACTGCTTCCAACCCGTAAATTAGTTGAAAAGCTGAGAAACCAGTTGCAGTCTTAACAGATGTTTGGTAAGCCCATAATGTTGAATATAACATCAAATGCCAATTTGACTTGGCCGAATTGATCGTTCATTGTAAAATGGTTTTAAGAGATTTATTTACATCTTCCACTTGACCATTCACTTGGGGGTAATAAGGCGATGATTTTTCCTACCTCAAACCAAGATTTGATGTTAACTCGGTCATCATTTTGTTCTGAAAGTGACTTCCATGGTCAGTGACAATCTCTCTCAGGATGTTGAACCTTGTTATTATCTTGTTGAACAAAAAGAGAGTTGTTGTCTCCTCGTCATCTTTGAAAGTTGGGATAGCTTCGACCCACTTGGTGAAGTAATCTACTGCTACGATGATATAGTGGTGCCCCCTTACTGAATGGGGGTCGCATGTAGTGTAATCAATCCCCCATTTAGTGAAGGGACCAACAATAATAATGGGAAACATGGGAGAGGGGTGTGCCCTCTTCTTCTGAGAGACGATCTGACACGGGTGACACTTCTTGACCGATTCAACACAATCTTTGATTAATGTCGGCCAGAAGTAACTGGCTCATAGAATCTTGAGGATTGTTTCCAACCCAGACAAATGACTGCCACATGCTCTTGTGTGGCAATCGTCAAGCACAATTTCTTCTTCTTCATGAGTGAGACATCGACGAAGGATGCAGTCTACACCTCGACGATACAATGCGTCCTCGAGTATGAGATAGTTCTTAGCTTGATGGTGTATACAATGATGCTCATCATGAGAAGCAGAGGTGGGACACTTCAAAGTCTAGAGATAGACAAGAACATCTCCATACCAAGGGTCAGAAGACGCGATAAAAAACATGTCTCCTTTGATAGGCGACTCGTCGGGTATAACATCACTTGATTCGACCAGAAGTTCTGATATGAGTTCTGTGAATACCATCGACTTTTTGGATTTCACTGAAATGAATTCCAAGTTGAATTCCTAGAGGATAATTATCCATCTATTGATTTTTTCTTCGATGACTCATCATGTCAATATGTATTGAAATGGATTCACGATGGCAATGACAGTGGTCTTGTGAAACAAAATATAATGACAAAACCGTTGGACAACATGAACTGTTGCCAACACAAGTTTTGAAATATGTGAATAATTGAGTTCCGGTCAAACTAGGCCTCGGCTCAGGTAATAAATCACATATTCTGAGAGTAAATCATCCTCCTGAACTAAGACCATACCGATGGTCGACTATGCAACAACCAAGTATAATAGGAAATCTTTATTATAATTGGGTGGCCGAAGCAGAGGGGTATATGAGGGTGCTTTTCAATGTTGTGAAAGAGCATTGAGAATCTTCATTCCAATGAAAAGGAATGTCCCTCTTCAATAAACACTTAAAACCCTTTGTGATCTCGGCATAGTTTGTGATGAAACGCCGTAGAAAATTTTCTTTTCCCTGCAGACTCTGAAGTTGAGGTATGGTGCACGGTGGAGGCAATTGAACTATTGCCTCAACCTTGAGAGGATCAGCCATGATCCCTATTGTCTAAATGATGAAACCTAACAGATGACTTGATGTGACACAAAAACTACATTTGTTTGGATTCAAGCGGATTCAGTACTAGCGACACCGTTCAAGGATAAGTCGGAGGTGTTCCGGATGATCATCTCTCTTGCGAGATCGTGACTCTAAATCATCGAGATAAGCCTCAAATATGTGTTTGAGGTCATGGAAAGCAAAAGACATGGCCCGCTGAAACATAGCTCCAACATTTTTCAGACCAAAAGGCATCTTACGATAAGTGAATGTACCCCATGGACAGATGAAAGCAGTTTTGTGTTGGTATTCATGTTTGATTTGTATCTTATTGTATCCCGAAAACCATCCATGAACGAAAATTCCTTGCATCCTGTGCATTCATCGACTATCTGGTCAATAAATGGCATGGGGAAATTATCTTTTGGGCAGGCCTTGTTCAGATCATGGAAGTCAGTGCATACATGAATTGTACCCTGTTTTTTATTGACTGACATGGGATTCAACACCCATTGAGTCAATTGGATGGGGCAGATGAAACCATCTTTAAGTAGTTTCTCTACTTCAACCTTGATAGTTGTTTCTTTCCTAGGATTGATCGGAAGAATCTTCTTCTGGACCGGCTTGACATCAGGATTAGTCGTGATTTCATGTTCGATAATTCTTGGGTCTATGCCTCTCATTTCCTCGTAAGACCAGGAAAACACGTCGCATAATTCTTTAAATAAATATGTATAGATTTGAATCTCCTCAGGGGAGCAATCTTCTCCAACGAAGATATTCTCCACAATTCGAGGGGTTCTAGAGATGTCAATAGGTATTTTTTTGTTTATTGTTGCCATATTTCCTTCATCGTAAACCGCATGTGTTTCCAAAGGATTGATAGGAAAATATTTATCTCCATTCATAGTCAGAGAGAATTCTCTTGCTTCAATTCATCTTAACTCTGGGAGGAAGTAAGATCTATGATGAAGATCATCCCAAGGTCTGTCTGGACTAGTCATTTCCTCAATAATCGCTTCGTTTGAAGGCAAGACTAAGTATAAAGAATCTGTATCAGAAAGGGGACCTTGAGCCCAAATAGGCTCGAGCACCGTATATAACTCTTGTGCTGGAGTTGGATTGGGGTTGACAGAAGCTCATTGAATGATTAAGTATGCAAATTCTGTCATGGACAAAGGCATGGCCATTCCATGGTGCTTTTTCCCTTCCATTGTAGCGGATGGAAAAGGAAGGGTCCACAGATCGTGAAAGTGCGTCATGAGAAACGATGAGATTTGAAAAATTTCAGCCCAAGGCTAGTTGGGGACAACCGTCATATAATGGACATTGTCAGTTGGAGGCAGGTAATTGAAAGTACTCATCAATGATGGGCACAAACAAACCCCTAAATTGACGATTCCAGGCTGGGGGTTATCAATCATCGGGACCGTAGAGACTCCCGATGAAGGGTTAGGATGGGAGAAGGATAACTGATCAATGGTCACAATCTGACCCTCGTGAGGAAACAACAAGACTCGGAAAAATGTTGCGACCAATTCTTGCATAGCGTAGTTCCAACTCTTGCCTAACAAAAGATTGTAGTCGAGGGATGCATCGACCTCTTCAACTTTGACACACACAGTTTTTCCCCCAAACTGCATAGGGAAAGAGGGGATGATCCCATGTGTTCGGAAAGAATGATCGTCAAAATCTATAAGTAGAGTAGGTGACGGAGACAAAAAGGATTGGTCAATGGCCTTCCAAGATGCCAAAGACATCACGCATGTCGAGGCACCTTGATCCACCACTGCATGGAAAGTATTCTGGGTAAATGTTTTCATGGTGTAAGCCACTACTATTTGAAAAGTGATGTGGTAAGGAAGACGAGGCTTTAAGTCGGAGGTATCAAGCATGATCGTTCCTGGATTACAAGTCTCGGCAGAACCTAAGGTAGCTAACAGTGCCTTTCTCTAGGAAAGGAAACTCTGGAGGACTTCCAAAGCAGACATCACACAAGGGGTTTTTGATAAATCCTCCACCACAGAGTAGTTATGGGAGGTCCTTGCATTTGGGTTGTAAGAAGCTTTCTTGAACGCACCTTTTGGGATGGGCGTCATTCTTTCACCCAACGTATTCTCAATATGAGGAGGAAGAGGTGGGTTTTCAAATTCTTTACCCTTCTCAGAGTTGCCTGGATTTCCATAATCATGTGCTCTAGTTGTTATATAGGCATCACCTTTCATCATATACACATTTGCAGACGAAGGATTACTTGAAGATGGAGGGGGTCCTTGACTTTCCCCTTCCGCGCTTGAGGAGGATTGAGTTATATTTTGCCTGTGTGGGAACAGGTTTGTTAACACGACAGGCTATTGTTGTGCCAATACTTCTGGGCCTCTGCAAGCCGAGGGCATTAATAGGTCAAGTGGTCTTCCTTCCAAAGATTACAAGGATACTTTGACTTCTTCTTTTCAGTGTCACCCCTGCCAGCATTATCGTTGGGTTTCTTATCCCCCTTATAATTTTTCTATTTTTTCTTCTTTCCATCAGGCTGCTAGGTGGCCTTTGGGTTTGTCATTTGCACACTGTGTACATCCGACTTTTGGGTAGGGGGAATAGTCGAACCAGTTGTTTGGTTGAATTTTGTCTGTTTTATCAACAATTGTTGCAATTGATTTGACAATGGATCAGTGGTATTCGTTTGCGCTGAACCAATAATGCCATCAACATGTGATCCAGACCTTTGCCTGGTTTTTTCAAGGATTGACATTGGTGCATCTGGCAAAATATCGTAGAGTAAACCAGATTGAGAGTAAATTATCTCTAGTTGTTGCGCTCTCATTATTGCATCTTCCTCGAAAAACACTCCGGATGTTGCGACGTCTTTAGATAACTGGGGTGCCAAAGACTTAAGGAACAACTCTAGCAAGAATGCTGGTGGGACTGACACTTTGATCAAACTCTTTTGGTGTCTCCATTATCGAATATGATCCAAGATATGATCCGCTTTTGTTTACTCAAAATTGGCCAGCAATTCGGTGTCAGCGTCAAATCTCACAGGTAAATGGAAATGGTTCAGGAAATCCATTGCCAATTCACTGAAGGAAGAGTATCGTGAGCGATCAAGATTGATGTACCATTTTGCAACACTCCCTATGAGATTTCATTGAAACAATCACAACTGAAAGGAGTCGTCTCTTAACGAGTTATATGAGCACCATAAGTGGAAGGTAGTCTCGTGATCATCAAAATCTTCGTTAGGATTGGCCTCGAACCTTGGAATGTCCAAAGGCAACTTGGTCAGCATGGGAGGCCAACTCGGATTGTGACAGATGGGGTCATTTAAGAGCCTTGTCAAATCTAGCAAGTGTAGGGTTTCCAAAAATGGTAGTTTGGGTTGTGGATTGTAGCCGAGGACAAAGGAGCCTAGGGTTTGACTGGCATCGGGTTGCTAGGAAAAGTTAGGTTGTTGGCCAGGGCTCTGGTAATAACCATGACCATGACCAGCGTACAAATTGGGCTCTTGTTGAGACATCATCTGTTGGTTCTTGTAATAAGACCTAAAGGGATGAGCTTGCGTCGCATTCCAAGGATTTTGGGAGGGGTTTTCCCCTGCCGATTCAACGAGCATAGGCATTGGGCCTTACCTAGGGTTCCACTAGGTATGGAAAGGGTTTCCCCCAATTGACATCCCTAGCAAGGGGACTGGTCCCTACCATGGATTCCAATATCCTTGTGAGGAAGGAATTCCTATGTTTCCCCCCTGTGCAGGAATAGTACCTTGTACAGGATGTAGTTGTCCATAACTGGGGTTTCCCCCGGCCGAAATGACAGCTGACAAGAAAGCGTTGTTACCAAACACTCTGAACAAAGAGAAAGGTGTCGAACCAATCAACATATTATAAGGAGGGAGTGCTTGACTACCTACTCCAAACGAGTTTATGTTAGGCCCAACGGAGTGTTGAGGAACACCACTGAGCGAGGGGGACAAAGGGGGTATATGACCCCTGTCGTAAGGGAAAGCGATAAAGGGAGCGAAAGTGCCCCCAATAGATCCTTGCAGAGGAGCGTTGGAACTCCTTTCCCCCAGACCCAAAGTTTGTAGAGTGGAGGAGGAAAGTACAGTACTTGTACCGAAGCCAAGCATCCCATATGACAAAGGAGAGCCTGTCATGTTCTGAGTAAATGGAGTAGTGATTGCCGCCATAGACAGAATCAGACCACTGCTCAAGGTAGAACCAATCGAGACCATGGTGGCCTGGACTAACGATGGTTGGTTAGGAGGTGTAACACCTCCAGTAGTGACAATCGTGAAGGAAATATCAGTATTCCATGAAGAAGTGGTAGTGTGTGCTTCCATTGTTGCTGGTGACACTATCGGATGCTCGTAAGGTAGAATCTGTATGATGATGGGTGGTGATAGATCAGTGATGGGAGGGTTGTAAGGACCAAGAGCCTCTGCTCTGAGGTTAGAAATGATTGGTTCCTCTAGAATCGAAAGTTCTTTTCTCGAAGATGGGTTGGGCACAGTTTCTTGTAACCTGGTTGTCTCAAAAGACCCTTGCTAGTCTAATTTTCGCCTTAGCGGTGGCAGGGCGGGTTCGAGGTCAACCGACGGCAGGACCAGAAGCCTTCGCGACCAGTAGAACTCCTAATCCTCCACTATGTGAGAATATCAAAGACACACTAGGGAAATCTATAATCGTTTGAAAACCAACATGCACTAAAAGAGTACCTATGAGATAAAACAAGCAATCACTAACTAGTTGGAAGAACAGTTACAACAACCAACACTAGAGAAACTTACCGGTGCAAGTGAAACTTGGATACAGAAGAACCCTCTGGGTATACTCTTCAAAGCATGGCTCGATGTTTGTCCTAGGTATCGTGGTATACCCCCACAGTCACCTGTGTAAGTCACTAGAAAGATAGGGAACTAGGTTGTCAGCGCGCAAACAATCACCATGCGGGTACAGTCAACAGTTGGGTATCAAGCCCAAAACATATCAAGCATATTGAAAGAAATTGTTCCGAAAGATGACTGAGGAATTTGAACGGATTCGAGACCCACGAAGCTCCGTGGAAAATTCAATTAATGAAATCCCAAGACAAGCCCTCTATTTGCGTTCCCCACTATGTTTGGTCCAGATTTGGAGGGGTTATCTCCGCTACCTTTCCTTACGTGACCTCATGTTTATCCCCTATGTTAAAGGGGGGTCCCGGATAAATTTTACAATACTGGACTTTTGACACTTCCTAGTACAGATTCTTATGTTTTTTTTTCAGCCTTGAAGAGTTTCTTCTCCAATCCTAAATCAAGGCTCTAGCCTAGACTAGTTGATGGACCCTACAAAACATAAAGTCTAGTTGATTTTAATTAATCATTAATTTTTTGGGCTTGTCTTAAGTCAAAGGTTATGAAAGTGACACTAGTGATATTTTGAGAGATTAAAGAGAAGATAAACAACAAGATAGAAACAAAATAACTTCTTCTTGACAAATTCAGATTTGCTCTTTTAAAAAAAATTAAACCAATTTTTAGAACTTTTTCTTTCTAAGATCTTTTAACTGAAAAAATCAAAACAAGCTTTCACTTGACTACGAGCTACTTATTGTCCTAATTCAATCAGCCAAGAACTTATGAAAACAATCTTTTTCCTATTGATTAATGCAAACAACCAACTCTTTAACCAAACCAAGAAGTAAAAAAAAAAAAAAAAATTGTTTTTTTATTATTATTATTCTTCAAAAACAAGAAAATTTAAAACTGTATGTCTTCTTCTTTTTTGAAGCAAAAAGGTGAAAAAATAAGAACAAGACAAGGCCAAAAAGGACTTCTAGACAACCACAAACTGTGCGGAATCACTGACAACCAAAAAGGCAGATCAAACTAACTCACTATCTCATCAAAAAACCTAGCAAAGGAAGAAAACTTTCAAATGAAAAAGCAAGCTATACTGGAACACAACCTAGATTGAAAAATGCTATGACAGAGACCAAAAAGACACAAGAAAAATATGTGAAGAAAAAGGTTGGCAGGGAAGAGGATGACTGCCTCCTCAAAATTTTCTGGACAGACATGTGACTGTCACTTCAACAACCAGCGTATGCACATGAGCTTCCCAAA